>CAUYQG010106042.1:0-12394 GCA_963574415.1 Tarsius wallacei
AATACTACGCAGCCATAAAAAAGAACAAAATCATGAATTTCGCAGCAACCTGGATGGAACTAGAGTCTATAATACTGAGTGACCTCTCACAGAAACAAAGAACTGAGTATCACATGTTCTCACTCATATAGTGGACCTTGAACATCCAACGTAATACTATAAGAAAAGGACTGACAGTGGTGGGAAACTATAGGGGGGAGGGGAAGGGAGATGGGATTAACGGTAGTCAATATCTGGGACCGGGAGACACCTCTTATCAACAAGGGTGCCTGAACGAAGCATATTTGTATACCTAACCCCTAACTGTACCCCACAATATCAAAATAAAAAATATTGATTATAAAAAAAGAATCATTTTATATAAGATCAATTTTCAAATAATGTTAACAAGATTCACACTGAACTGTATTTCCTTTTTTTTTTTTTTTTTTTTTTATTTGGAGTCTAACTCTTTTACCCAGACTGGAGTGCAGTGGCAGCTCCCGGCCACCGCAGCCTCGACCTGCTGGGCTCCAGCGATCCTTCTGCCTCAGCCTTCCAAGTAGCTGGAACTACAGGTGTGCGCTACCAAACCCGGCTAATTTTTTGATTTATTGCAGAGATGAGGTCTCGCCAAGTTGCCCAGGCGGGTCTCGAACCCGCAGGCTCAGGCATTCCACTCACCTCAGCCTCCCAAGGTGCGGAATTACAGGCTGAGCCACCGAGCCCGGCTGAGTGACAGTTTTTTAGACATGGAAAGACAAGATAAAATTTAAAGCAAGAATGACCTAAAGTTTTCTGAAAGCTTTGAGGTTTTATTGTAAATTATGACTCTATAGTATCATTTTATAAATATTTTATTCCAATCATAAAAATGTGGAAACTGAAACTTAAATCATAAAATTTGTAATCCAAAAGACACACAATAAATGAATGAATAAAATAAAAGCAAAATTCTTAATTCTTTTTTAATGCCATATTCTTTGTCAATACTATCTGCCACGTTTGAAGACATGTTAAAACAACTAACAAAACAAGTTTCTCCTGCAGTCAACTTCCAGTTGTACTCAGAAGTTTGAAAATTGATAAGCAAAAAAAATCAGCACAACAACAAACTCAGGATATAACATGTCATATTTGCATATTAAAAATAATTAGCAGATGAAGAGTTGCTTCATAGAGGAGGAGAAGTGAAAACCATAGTTTTTAGAAACTAGAAAAAAAATCAGAGATCTCACATTTTAATAAGTTTCTGAAAGCAAAAAATATTCGGAGACCTGGTTTAAAAAAAAATTAATCTGCATCCCAGTATATTTACATATATTATAAAAAGGCATTAATAATAAATAAAAACTCCATAAAATAAAAATCTAAAACAATATAAACAATTTGACTGGCTATGATAATCAGTTAAAATAAATGGATTATTCTCAGGGGTAAAAATATGCCTCCATCTGAACAGGAAGTCCTGAAATCTTGCTAATTTAAAATAATCTAACTAAAAAAGCGGTTGCTCCCAGTTATATAGACTACAGCTTCTCAAATTTTCAAGTGACTATGAATCACCTGGGGATCTCATTGAAAGGCAGATTGAGAAGAAAAAAATATCAAGATCCATCTTTATCATCATAGTTGTCCCTTCAGGTGGAAAAGCAAAAATTGCAGGAATATCAGCTTTAGTTTAACTTAAAAATTTCAACTGAAGCAATTTTCTAAAGCAGTGAAAAGCAGTACTTTATAAATGCACATAAAAGTAACATTTAATAAAATAGGAGGATAGTGGTTCTTTCCATTTCTTACTTCTGGGTTTGTGGTAATAAACCATTACAACTCCAGGGATTTAAGGTCTGGTTCCAGAAGAACTTAATTGGCACAAAGCCTAATTGGTATATAAAACTTGCTTGCTACTGAGTAAAAGCATGCTGCAAAGAGTTAAAAGTAACTGCATTAAGCAAAGAAATATAAAATTACATCTTAAAATCCTAATATAGATTGTAGATTAAGAAAAGTACACTATTGTGATTACTCATTGGATCTTTGCCACACATTATTATCTAGGTTTTCTAATTGAATTTAAAACAAAATTCATAAAACTCTTGCTCTAATAAACCCTTATGTGCTTGGGTAGAAATTTTATTAAAGTGACCCCCATGTGCCAAAGTGTTAGAAAACAGAGGAGTAGCAGGAAGTCATTTCTGCGTGCATTTATTGGTGGAATCAAATTCCATGGTAATTCACTGCTGTGGTTTGTTAGTTTTGATTATGTTTAAGTCCATGCTCACATTCTTGCCAACATTTCTTCTAAGCAGGAAGTGATTTGTCGACGTATGACAAGAGACAAACACTGATGGAAAGCAAACTGCAATAAAGACAACCACATGCTGTCTCAGAGGGGAGCAGCAGCAGACAGACCTCAAAGATTCCAGCTAAAGGTAGAGTAGAGTGGCTCTGGGTAACAGAAAAAATACCCAGTGGATAACTAACTACAAGCAATTGTTACAAAGTTAAGATGTATTCTTGTACAAAGGTATCTGCAGGTTATAAGACAAAAAGTGGAGTGACAGAGGTGACCACCAGCAACTGTAAGGCACAGGTTTCAATACTGAAAAGCACAGGATCAGACATCCAACTTCTCAGCTACCCCTGTTCAGATAAGCATCTCCATCAACAT
Source organism: Tarsius wallacei (assembly GCA_963574415.1). Taxonomy (NCBI): domain Eukaryota; kingdom Metazoa; phylum Chordata; class Mammalia; order Primates; family Tarsiidae; genus Tarsius; species Tarsius wallacei. The sequence continues at coordinate 2,651 of CAUYQG010106042.1, forward strand.
TATCTCTGAATGTAAAGAAAACATTGTAGATAGAAGCTTGATTGTGGACCAGACAACTCTACATTTACAGTTTAAAGCAAATGAGTAATTATGAAGCTACACTACCTGTCAAGGGAGTGAGAAACTCAGGGGCCCACATACTCTCTCCTGCCACATTTGCAACTGTGAATTAATTTTGTGTGTAAAAGATATCTATTGATTACTTGTGGCATACTAGAGAGTAGGGGAATTTTGAAGAGTGATTTTAGTGGATTCAAGTTGATTCTAAAAGATAGTGCCCAGGAAGAAGCATTACTTTTTAGAACATTTGTCCTTCTGTTTACCTTGTAAACACAGTTGATGGCTTTCGGATTAGTAATGAGATAGAAAATACATAGTAATTTGAACAGAGAGTTTAATACAATCTAGTACTAAGAGAGGATTAAAGTAACAGAGAATTGGCTAGTGAGAGTTAGAGAAAATTATGTGAGTTGTAGATACAGTATAAGATGCAACCATTGCTCCTAGTGCTGAGAAAAGCACTCCAGGAGAAACCTCCCTTTCATCAGGGCTGAGATCCAGAGATCTCTACAGAGAGGGCACAGCTTCGACTACCTAGTAGAAAAATCACATAGGTACTTTCCTGGTGGGACTGCCCTCAAATTCCAAAAGATGGCATTCACAGGGGGATGTGAAACCCTGGAACTAGCTAGGTTCTGGGGAAAACTGCTGGAATCTGGAGTCGGGGAGACTATCTGCTGCAGGAGTCTAGTGTATTTTCAAGCGCCATACAGGCCAAGATGGCTTGGGGCTCGTTGCCTGGGACAAAGGCTGGACAGCTGGGTCCCTAGACACTAATGTTGTGAGATCCCCAGTGTGCACATGTGGATCTGAGGAGAGAGTTTAGGAGTAGTGACATGGGCTAGGGAGCAGGTCGATAGTATCTGTGGCTCCAAAGTACACCACTGCTGCCTAAGTCAAGCTCTGGAGAAGGTACAGGAGGTGAGAGGGATGCCAGCTCTAGAGCAAGCTGTGCCCTGCAGGCACCTGGTCCTAAAGAAATGAGGGACTGAGCTGTAGAGGAAAGCAATGCCCAAAAAGATCCTATAAACAAAACGTAAAATTCTAAGCCCCCCTAAATGACTGAAGAGACCCCCTCTTTGACAAGAAAAACCTGAAAAACTAAATTCCAGGTGGTCTAAATTCTAAAGACAAAATTCAAGGAGGTCAGACAGGACTTGTTATATCCCACACTCCCTTTTGGAGATTAGGCATACCTGACTAGCATTAACATTAAAAACAGAGATCATAAAACTGATGAACAGACTCTGTGGAAATAAGATCCCAAATTCCAACCTGACTGTCGTATAGTGTCACACGACAGATAGCAGGCTCTAGAGAAAATAATATTTTATCCCAAATTATATTTCTTAGACATGTTTTGGTATGGCCCATCTAGCCATCTCTCATGAAAATTTGCATCTATAGAGAATCTATAGATATAGAGAATCTATAGAGACCTTTCCTAGGAAGAGTCTGACACTTTTCAAGACTTTTATTGCCCATTTCTGAGGCCTGCTACTGAGAGGCTTCATTTACAAAACAAGAACCTTGGCTTCCACAATCCCCCTCTGATCTTAACTAAAGCATTTCTTTCTACTGACATCAAATTTATTAGACAGAACTTAACTCCTTAAACCAATAGTCAACCAGAAAATGTCTGAATCCACCTATGACCACCTATGACCTGTAATCCCACCATCTCTGCTTCAAGATGTCCCACCTTTCTGGGTAAAACCAATGTAAACCTTATTATGTATTGACTTATGTCCTTGCCCGGAAACTTCTGTCTCCCTAAATGTATAAAACCAAGCTGCAATCTGACCACCGTGAGCATATGTTCTCAGGACCTACCGAGACTGTACCCCAGGCCATGGTATCTGTTTACTTCAGAATAAACCTCTTTAAATATTTTACATAATTTGGCTTTTCATCAACATTATATAGCCAGTGAGCAATACTGAATCCAGCAAAAAGCCTCATCCACCTTCAGTGTTCCTCTAGCGCCCTCCACTGACAAAGTTTAATTAACATCATGCCAGCCAGCAATGGAGAAATATTTACAAGGCCCAGCTTCATTATTACAGAGCAAGTCAATAGAGTGAATTTGGAGATGAGAGACAATAAATTGATAAGCATTAAAGTCTGCTTATCTCTTTTGACTACTCAGCTTCCACATGCACATTCTCTCACACATTTAAACTACTGTACAATAGCAACACAACTCTACATTTCACCTAATGAGGTGTACATGTGCTTCTTACAAATGAAAAAGTTTTATCTTCTCAAAATCAAGGAGAAGCTGAGTCCCGGTGGCCATTTTATCCATTGCTGTGACTGAATTACTCTTCAAATTTTGTCACTGACCCATTGAAATATTATTTTACCTAAACACTGAATTGTAAGTTTAATTTTCAACAACTTTTGTGTAACATTTTAAGAAATGAAAGTGGGAATGAGAAGAAAATTGTTAGTGTATACAAATAAACACACAGATACAAGCAACAAAGAAAAAATGTGCAAACCTACTATAATCCTCATTTATCTAATTGGCTATGAGGCCATAATAAATATCTGTGGCTTCTTTCTTCTACTACCTACTCTAAATTTATCCTGCTTTTAGGCATTCTAGGAGTCCACAGATGTTGGTGATGTCAGGAAAGGCACATCCATATCCAGAATATGTGTCTATTCTGGCGAGTACACAGTAAGGAAAAAAACATCCAATGTAATGAACCTCCCACCCAGGGACTGACTGATTCCCCAGAGGCTCAATGTTGGTCTCTGCAGATTAGGAACTTAGCAGTAGTGCTATCCAGGTCAACTTTCAAAGGGGAAGTCCATGTTGCAGAGCCCGTGCACACATAGCCTCCATTCCTGCCACGAAGGCCACTGTTCATGGGCCCATATGAACAAGCTACTGGGATAGCCGCAGAGAGAGGCTGACTGACATCCATAGACTGAGTCATTTTTTTACTTGATTATTAAGAGCCTCCTCTGTACTAGATGTTCTTTGGTGGGCATTCAGCTAAAACACAGATTTTTTTCCAGGTGTTTTCATTTTGAAAGAACTGCCCACATACCTTTTCTTCAAACTGTCTTGTTGTAAGTCTTCCAATTCTGTTCCTTCCAAGACCCTGACATACAAACCATTAGCAATTGCCCATCAACCAATATAAATCTGTACTTCTAGCCATCTCTCATTCCAGACATACTGGACAACCATATTTACTATTTAAATGTCTGCCTACTGGAAGAATTTTTCCTTTCCACTGTCCTTTACAATTACTCATGGATGGGACTGTAGTGCTACAGTGTATGCTCTTAGGTGGTACCAGTGTATTGTTTCAGACTCATCTGTAACCCAGGATTGTGGGTTTTTTCTTCTTCTACCAACTGGTCTAAGAGAATCCCCAAGATGCCACAGGCATGGGTTGAAGGAGACAAGATAATGCAACTGCAATTGCTATAGAAGGAGCCTAAGTAATGTGCTCATGCACCTTATTTGTATTTTCTGAATCTTTCCAAGTTCTTTTTCACATACTATTTCCACTTAGTAATATATTGCTGTTGCATATAGCCAACTTTATGGTCAGATAAGTCAGATTCCACCCAGTTGATAATAGGAAGCTCAGTCCACATGGTAACTTGATGTTCCATGTTTATGCATTCAGTACTTACCTAGTAGCATCAGAGGCTGTTGAATCAAAGGGCAAATAGGGTAAATATATTTACTTCAAGATCCCAGAGGTCTGCACTGTGATTCTGCTATCAGTGCTTTCCAGAGGCTCCACAGAACATCCTTCTTTGCCACAGAAACCAAGAGAAATCATTAGATCTGCTAGATCATAAAGCCAAAGTGGTATCACAGCTTGCATTGTACCCTGGGCTTGCTATATAACCTTATTTTGCTCTGATCATCAAAACTGGCAGCCTTATGAGCTACTCTGTTCAACTGGGTTAAAGTAACATATTCAAATGTGATATATGCAGCCTCCAAAATACAAAAATTACTATCAAGTGTAGTGGCCACTGAATGCCCAGAAATGTTAATGAAATGCTGGGCCCCTGAATTTTAGGGGCTGAGTTATTACCCTCTAGTTCTTATATGCTTTACTAAGACATCTGAACTACCTGCAACTTTCTGCTCATCAGAGACATTCAACGTACTATCATCAATGTAGTGGACCAGTGGGATGATTTGTGGATGTTAGGATGATTAAGAATCTATAGGACAGGAGAACTGGTCTATCCCTGCGGTAAGACTGCGAAGGCATATTGTTGGCCCCACTAGACAAAAACAAATTACTTTTGTGGGTCCTTGTAAATAGGCAGAAAAAGGTATCAACTAAGTCAATAGCTATATATCAAATGCCAGGGGCTGTGTGGTTTGATAAAGATACTACATCTGGATCAGCAACTACATTTGGAGTTACCCAATAATTAAATTTATGATAGTCCACAGTCATTCCCTAAGGTCCATCCAACTTCTGCCCAGGCCAAATAGGCATGTTAAATGGAGATGTGATAGACATTATGTCTTATTTCAAATCTTTGATGGTGGCATCAGTTACACAATTCCCTTAAAGATATGGCATTACTTCTGATTTACAATCTTTGAAGGTGGGGATTCTGGAGTCTTCCACTTAGCTCTCTTTTCACATTGTCCTAACTTCAGGGTTTAGAAAGTCAATACAGAGATTCTGCCAGTTATCCAGTATATCTACTCCAATTTACATTAAGGGAAGTGGGGAAATAAGCACAGTGTGAATCTGCTGGGCCCACTGTGAGTCTAACTGGAGCTAAGACTCCACCTATTACGTGACTTCCATTAAGTTCCCACTTTGGACCACAATATTTTCGGTTCCTGGTAATTAATATGAAAGGTCTGAGTAGTCTCAAGTAAATGGCTGCAGATCCCTTTGGGGAAAAGCTTTGGGTTTGTGAATTGACTTAAGCCTGGAAAACAGGTGAGGTGCCATGACCCTTGACTGCAGCAACTAAAGTCAACTTTTGTTGCTACCAGAGCTAGAGTTCCTTCTGTTATATTAATGAAGTGATACTGTAGCATAGCCCATCTATTTCATTCATTAGTTATCATTAGGCATATGCCAAAGACATTATCTCAGTTATCAAAAATATCTGCAGGCCAAAGTATTCTTATGTGTCTGTTTTCCCTGCTTTCCATTATGGAAGATGGACCTAATTTGTCTTTGGTGATTCAGTGCTTACTACCACTTGACTTTTGCCACTATGGGATTCCATTATTTCCACTGAAATTAGAGAGCCAATTTCAATGGTCTACAAAGGAAAGCAGGCACAGATTTTTTCATGGACGCAGGGCCTTCCCTCACTAATATACTTCTTAATGCCTTAGTAAAGGGAGTATGTGCTGGACCTTTTTATAACATGCAGTTGGAGAATGGACATGCAGCGTGCACCCAATAAATCCAATCAAACATTCCTTTTTTTTGAAGGAGTTCGAAAACTCACAAATAGTAGGCAATTTCTGTCCACTCATTCTCCCTTTGAGGTCCAAGAATATTAAGGGATGGGGGAGTGAGGGAGCCAAGAAAGTACTGCTATTATTTGCATTCACTATCTATAGACTTATCCACACCTCATTTAGTAGATGCTCATCCCGCACCTTTCAACCTCCATTACCCTCTAGAAAAAAATGTCAGCAAACTTTCTATCAAGGGCCAGATTGTGAAGATTTTTTTTTGCTTTGCTGGCCATATGATCTCTATTGCACCTACTCAATTTTATTGTTGTAGCACCAAAAAAAAAAAAAAAAAAGACAATACAAGAATGAGCTGCATTCCAATTACACTTTGTTTTCAAATACAGGAGGTGGGCTGAATTTGGCCCAACAGCTGTAGTTTGCCAATCCCTGCTTGAGAAATCCTAAAAGACTTCAATCTCAGCATTGGTAAGTCTCCCCACTTTATACCTTCCCCATTAGCTGCCATCTTCTCAGATTTAAAACAGTAAAATAAAGTCTTAACAAATCATCCATAATATAACTTTTAAAAAATTATACATAAAATCCATGTCTGCCTTTAAGACTAGGCTGTATATGTGCCTAGTTTAAAGCACACAATATCCCTCCACTTCTCCAGCAACCATCTGAAAGTCCTGCATTACCCACTCTTCAAGGCTAAGGTATGAAAAGTCTCCTTTACTACACAAGTTTCTGTTGGAAATAAAAGTCTCAACCTAAACTTCAATTCTTCCTTCAACAGCTCACCTCAAGCAGGGCAATTTTTCTCAGAACCATATATAGTTCATTACTGTGTACAATGAGGCCTATTAAACATACTCGTATGCTGATTGCCAAGTTCCAAATAGGAAAGGGAAGGGTGTTAAATTCTTTGGGATTTATACTTCATTCTTAGGCAAAGGGGAGAGGCCCCGGCGAATTTTAAGCAAGGTGATGACCTAATTAGAACTGAAATTTTGAATGGTTACCTTTGAAGTTATGCTGAATATGGATTTTTTTAGGGGGTGGGATAGGAGACTAGAGGCAATTGAGGAGACTATTAAAAGTAATCCAGGTAAGAGATGAGTAGAAGGGGTGTGGAAGCTTGGAAAGAGATTTGGGAGGTGGTTAGCTGAACTCAGCAAATGAATCAATGTCGTGACTGAGGATGTTGTTAAGTTGTGATGGGTGTTAAGGATGTATTCTTCTTCACTTGTTGAAAGGTAGTTAGCCAGGCACCATGGCTCATGCCTATTATCCCAACTACTCAGGAGGCTCAGAAGGAGGATTATTTGAGCCCAGAAGTTCAAGACCATCCTGGGCAAATAGCAAGACTCTGTCTCAAAAAAGGAAGATACTAGCAAATGGAATACTTTCTGTTCTGGATTATCTGCAAAGGTAGATCTGGAACTCAAAAATATGGGACAAGAAGCCAGTAAAACAAACAAAGGTCGTGACAGAAGGTAAGAAGTACAAGGAAACTGAGGACACAACAGAAACAAGTCTTATCCAGTTGAAAATGATGAGCCACACCTGAAAAAAAGCAAAGGTCAAAAACCTCAAATAAAACAAGAGATACAATTTGTGTTAAGAACCCTGTCTGCATTCTTAATTGGCCTCTAAAAACAAGCCCACTCTGCCAGTAGGTATTTACTACCAGGTGTTTTCCCCTTTACCCTTATCTCATTTGACTCAGAATTATTAAATTTGCAAGGTCTCACACTAGTCTCTATCAAAGTATCAATCGGATGTGAGGATAACTTCCAAAAATCCCACAGATATGTTAATACACAAGTTAAATGACACACCTGTAAACTTGTACATTAAAACATTATTTTAATATTAAAAGCTTGAAAGAAACTACAACTTTACCACTGGGGAAATAGATAAATTATAATAGAATCATATGAAGAAATATTATGCAGAGTATAAAACAAAGCTAATTTATACACTGATATGAAATTTTCTCCACAATATTGTTAAATGGGAACAAACAAGCTAGAATCATTTATTATTTTTAAAAAAGGGAAAATATGTACATATCACTTTTAAATGTTAAAATGTTAAAAAAAATGGCATTAGTTATCTCCAGAGAGGAAAACTGTGTGTCAGAGGGCAACAGTGAAGGGAAGACATCATATCACTTTCAAACTTTTGAAAATTGTGAACTCTGTGACTAGAGTAACTACTAACAAATTTTAAAAATAAATAAAACAAAACAAAGAGAATAATGTGTGAAGGTAGAATAAAAATTTTAGACATGCAATATCTCAAATTTCTTAATTCCATGCACCATTTCTCAGGAAGGTGATGGAGGATGTGTTTCATCTTAATGAGGGAGTAAATAAAAAACAAAAGTCATAGTATCTAAGGAATAAAGACTCCATTAGAGATGTCAACAAAGAGAAATCCCAAACAGCAGCTGTGGAACAGGCATAGAGAGCAACAGTCCAAATGAGGACAAGAGGACAGATAGCTCCAGGAAGGGACCAATAAATCTGGTATGCTGCACTACATGGCAAATCAAAGTGAGATGTTAGAGTACATAAAAATTGTACTCCAATCGACATATGGGAAAATTAAGCAAATTATTTTTCTTAAATGAGTTAATTATTAACTCCAAAATTTTAAAAAAATTCTGCAAGGAAGGAATCATACTTACAATAAGCTTGCTTGACTCAGTAGTAAATAATACTCACATACTCATAATGAATACTAAAATGCAAACAATGTGAGAATTATACTGGGAGGTCAAGGAAGAGAGCAGAGATGCGTGTGTGTGTGTGTGTGTGTGTGTGTGTGTGTGTGTGTGTAAGAGCTAAATATTTATCTACCATAATGAGAAGTCAGTAGATAATGTTAAAAATTGATACATTAAGAAATTGTTGTATACGCATATTATTTCAAAAGGTAAGTACTGAAAGAAACATCTAAAAGTGGTGAAAGTGGCAGTATAACAGAGGAAACGAGAGAGGAAGGGCAAGGTCAATGAGATTTTTGTTGTTATAAGTCTTTTAATAATCTCATTTAATTTCATTTACACAGAATTAGGACAGATGTACAGTCATGCCTTGTAATCTGCCAGGAATTGGTTCCAGGACTCTTCAGAGACCAAAACCTGAGGATACACAAGTCCTTCATATAAAATGGTGTATTTGCATTTAACCTATGCACATTCTCCTGGATACTTTAAGACATCTCATCATCTCTAGATTACTTATAATGCCTAATAATATGTAAATGTTATGTAAATAGTTGGTATATTGTATTTTTTTTTTTTTGAGACAGGGTCCCATCTCAGGCTGGAGTGCAGTAGCATGACCATAGCTCACTGCGGCCTAGAACTCCTGGGCTCAAACAATCTTCCCGCCTCAGCTTCCTGCGTAGCTAGGACTACAGGCACACGCCACCAGAAGTGGCTCATTTTGTTATTTTTTTGTAGAGACAGGTCTCACTATGCTGTCCAGGCTCCTAGTCTCAAGCCTCGGCCTCCAAAAGTGCTGGGATTACAGGTATGAGCCACTGCACCCAGCCTGTATTGTTTTTTATTTGTATTTTTTAATTATTATATTGTTATTTTTTCATTTTTTTCCCATATATTTTCAATACAAGGTTTGTTGATTCTGGAGATGCAGAATCCATGAAAACAGAGGGTCAACCGTATGGGATTTGGAAACACACTGCTTCAGATTTGAATCTTAGCTCAGATATTTCACCAGCCTCATAGACTGATGCAAATAATTTAATCTCTCAAATTTTCTATCTGTGATATAAGGAGAAAAAAATAGTATGTACCTCATAGGAGTTCCTTGAAGATTAAATAAGTTAACTCAAATTCTTAAAATATGCCTAACATGTAAGTGCTTGGTAGTAAAATAATAAATAAGAACTAATACTTATTATGACAATAAACACGAACTATTATTACCTGATAAAAATAGAAAGGCATTAATAATTAGATCTAATTTCTAACATATGGGTCATATATTAAAGTCTGCCCTCTTTGTGAGGAAACTTTAATTTTTATTTTTATTTTATTTTTTTTTTTTTGAGTTGGAGTCTCACTCTGTCACCCAGACTGGAGTGCAGTGGCTGCTCCCGGCCACCGCAGCCTCGACCCGCTGGGCTCCGGCGATCCTTCCGCCTCAGCCTTCCAAGTAGCTGGAATTACAGGCGCGCGCTACCACGCCCGGCTAATTTTTTGATTTATTGTAGAGATGAGG
>CAUYQG010106046.1:0-47595 GCA_963574415.1 Tarsius wallacei
GCGGGTTCAAGACCCGCCTGGGCAACTTGGTGAGACCTCATCTCTACAATAAATCAAAAAAATTAGCTGAGTGTGGTAGCGCGCACCTGTAGTTCCAGCTACTTGGAAGGCTGAGGCAGAAGGATTGCCGGAGCCCAGCAGGTTGAGGCTGCAGTGGCCGGGAGCGGCCACTGCACTCCAGTCTGGGCGACAGAGATCGCCAACTCAAAAAAAAAAGTGTAGTACTCAGATCTTTGTGATAAATTACTGAGTGTTATAGACCCTAATTCCATCCAAGTTGCTGCAAAGTTCATAAGTTTGGTTTTCCTTTATGGGGGCATAGTATTCCATCTTGTAAATGTACCACATTTTCTTTATTCAGTCCACTTTCGATGGGCAGCACAGTTGGTTCCCTGTTTTTGCTATTGTGAATAATGCTGTGACCAGTTTCTAAAACATGAGATTCATATGAGGATTAAATGGGTTAATATGTTTAAAATCTTAGACAATAAACAGAAAGAACTCAGTAAATGTTACCTAGTATGCAGAGGATGAGCCTCATCCTTATTATCACTAAGGAAAAAATGCAGAATTCTGTAGTTTTTGTTGTGTAGATTAAGACACATTTCCACACAAGAGTTTCTTGGAAGTTTTGCTATTGTCTATTCTGTGTAGTCAGCTCTGTTCTACTGATTATCATTGGGTCACGGTGTTTGGTATAACTTATTGAATGCAGTCTGTGACAAAAGCTCTGTGTGCACACATCTGGGTCCTGCTCACTGTCAAACCCATTAAGAAAAAGACTGTAAGGACTAGTTACTGTTTCCCCCTGAATCCGGAAAGTAACAGTATCCATCCTTTCTCACGTAGCTTCTTGATAATCTAAGGGAAAAAATAGTTATAAAAATGTTGGTTTTAAAGCATAAAACATTCTGTAAATGCAATAAGACACATGTAAGAATAGTAGAGGAAAAGTGCACTCTTTTAAAATATTTTAGACTCTTTCTAGTGATGCTATTCTTTTTAAATATTCAAGTTTTCTGATCTATTAATGAGCTACTACAGTGCATTGTTGGAAAACAGAACACATTCCAGTTAGTGTGGTAGAGGCTAGGAGTAGAGAGATGAGGAGAACAATTTCCCAAACTATAAGTAGCCCACAAAACGTTGGCATTAGTGGATTAAGATTTGTCAGTCAAAGGACAGAGAGCTTTAAATGAAGTTTGGCTAAGTGGGAGGGGAACAAGTGAATGGCAGAATGGGAGGGATATTAGGAGTGGTTTGGTCATACTTCTGGAGTTGGGAGAATGAAGACACCATTTGATCTGGAATGTTTTTGGTGTGGGAACCAAGAAGGCATGGAAGGATCCCTGATTGGAAGGAATACTGCTGTGCATAAATCTGCTAGGTTGTGGGATGAAGAGGAGGATAATGAAAACATTCATGCATATGTAAGCCATGGTTTTAGTGAATTTACATTGCTGTTGAATAGAAGGTATTCTGGCCAATATTCAGTCAATATTGGCTATATCACATTAGTAGTATTGATTAGTGGTTTTCAAATACGAGGCTGTTGGTGGCCTCAGAATTATATTGCAAGATCTCTTCAAATCTATGTGTATATACACGGTTATTATAAGAAGTTTGTTATTTGTGAGTCCAAGACATTATTCTCAATTTTAAAAGGTTCCTCATTTTCAAAACAGGGAACACAGTTACAGGTCACAGATGTCATTGTGTGTGTAGCCTTTTAAAGTGAGATAGATGCCCAGCGAGGTTCAATGGAAGACTGACCCTGTCCCCTCTGTGCTCCTCCATGACTGGCTCTTCTAAACGTCTCTTTCAGGGTTTTTCTCCTAGTTTTTCTTTTCCACCCTAAGTAAAAATGGCAAATGATCTTTTCTATTCTTGAGACCTTGTTCAGTATCTTAAGTTTTAATGTTATTGCCTCAATTTTTAATTACATAATTTACTTGTTTGTGTTTTCTCTGCTTTTCTCCATTGTTCTAAGATTTCATGAGAGCAAATATAATATCTGTTGCATTCTCCACTCTATACCTGGTGTCTGGCGTAGTAGCTGGCACATAGCAATATTTGGTGCATCTGGCTAGGCACAGTGGCTCACACCTATAATCCCAGCACTTTGGGAAGCCAAAGTGGGAAGATCGCATCGGTCCAAGAATTGGAGACCAGCCTCAACATAACAAGACCTCATTTCTACAAAAAAAGAAAAAAAAAAGCTGAACATGGTAGTACATGCCTGTTGTCTTAGCTCCTAGGGAGGCTGAGGCAGGAAGATTGAGCCCAGAAGTTCAAGGCTACCATAAACCAAGATTGCACCATTGTACTCCAGCCTGGGCAAGAGTGTGAGGTTCCTGTCTCTTAAAAACAAAAACAAAAAAATACCTGTAAATCTTACTTAAATGAAAGAATGAATAACTTTTTTTTTGAGTTGGTATCTCACTCTGTTGCCCAGTTTTGCGTGCAATGGCACACTCACGGCCACTGCAGCCTCAGCCTTCTGAGTAGCTAGAACTACAGGCGTGTACCACCATGCCCAGCTATTTTTTTAATTTATTGTAGAGATGAGGTCTCACCAAGTTTCCCAGGCTGGTTTTGAACCTGCGAGCTCAGGCAGTCCTCTCACCTCTGCCTCCCAAATTGCTGGCATGAGCCACTGTGCCCGGCCAAGAATGAATAACTTTAACAGCAACTTAAAAGATGAATAAAATTAGGGGAGACACTTTCTGGGTAGTGGGTGCAATGTGGAAAAAAAGGCATGAAGATAGGATAAAGTAAGATTCTTCAGAAGATGGAGTAGAAAAGCTAGAGAAGTTTCTTTCCCTGGGTTTGCCAGCTCTGCTGCTGCCACCACTCCCAGAAGAGACCCCCTCCCCTGCACAGGATCTGTTTCTCAGGGTGTCTTTCCAGGCTCTCCTTGGATTCATCCTACTTGGTTGGCTTCCCTTGTTCTGGCATTTGCTGCTGACTCTCATGTGCTTTTTTCTGCCTTCTTGAGCCCCACCTGGCAGTCAGGTGAGCCCTGTTTCTAGATTGACTCTCCAGGGAGCAGAGCTCAGGGATTTTGGTTGAGTAGAGTCAGTATGTGACCACTGTGGGCAGTCACTTCATAGGGGCTTAAATACTGAGATAAGAGGAGTTTAGGGAAATTGGGGGCTCACTGTAGATTTTTACAGCGAGAGAGATGGTATCACCTTTTGGATTTTGAAATATAAATCTGACAACCACATGGAACATAGATTAAAAGCAAAAATACTAAAACCAAGAAGACTTAGGAGGTGATTAAAATTGATGAGATGTGCAGTGATCACGACCTGGATGGAATGACTTCCCTAAGAGTGGAAAGAATAATTAGGGGAACTTAAGAAAAAAAATTTTTTCGAGTTGAGATCCCACTGTCGCCCAGGCTGGCATGCAGTGGCATGATCATGGCTCACCACCAGCCTTGAACTCCTGGGCTCAGGGATCCTTCCGCATCAGCTTCTGGAGTTTCTGGGACTGCAGGTGCCCACCACCACACCAGCTTATTTTTAAAATTTTTTTGTAGAGATGAGGTCTCATGATGGTGCCCAGTCTGGTCTTGAACTCCTGGACTCAAGCAGTCCTCCCACCTTAGCTTCCCAAAGTGCTGAGATTACAGGCATGAGCCACTATGCTTGATCCGAGAAAACTTTTTACAAATCAGTGCTGCTGATTTTGTTGTAAATAGAATTAAGTTTTAGCTACTGTTAGCTAGGGATTCATCAGATTCACGGAGTGCCTCTTAAATAAAAGTTCTTAGAACTGATTTCTCACATGCCCTTTTCAATAAAAAAGGGATTCACTGTAACTTTATGAACAAAACCTTGTATGTTTGACTTCTAAAGTAGCTTAATTAGGAATTCATATCATTGGGCCAAGATTTCTTTACCTATTACATAGATTCTTTCGAGACTGCATTGGTTGTCATTAAACAACTATGGGATATGGTACTGATACATGCCAATGGGTTGTAACAAGTATAATACAAATTAGGTCATCACCTAACAAGACATACACACCAGTTTCTTGTTTCTTCTGGAATAACCCTGTAGAATGGCTAGGTCAATTAACATTTGCTTTTTTCATAAATAGGCTGTTTCAATACATTTGTTTTACCAAAAGCCATTCTGTTTTACCTCTCTTTTCCCTTTATATTTAGATTTCTAGAGGATTGTTCTTAGTTAACATTCACATTGAACTGTTGAAAGGTTACCTTATTGTCTTTGGTGGAATTTGAATTAGCTATGTTTGATGCCAAAAGCAGAATCTGGGATGTATGTGCCTCAACCACTAAGAATAATTTGCAGGGTATTTTAAATTTCTGTCCCTTTGATGCTAGTAGTGCCAAAGACACATTTTCAAAATCACTATACTAGTAAAACTAGTAAGGCGAAGCCAAATTGAGAGACATTCTGCAAAATCTGATCATTAGTTTTCAAAAGTATGAAGGTCATGAAAGATAAGACCAAGAAGATGTATCAGCTAAAGGAGGCTGAGGAGACAACAGTGCAGAATCTGGTACAGTGAAAGGATATTAGTGGTCAAACCAGTGAACTCGGAGTTGAGTCTGTAATTGATAATTGGTGTCCTACTGACGGGTAGGTACTGACTTTGTACTGGCTTTGCAGCTTTACTGTAAGCCTATAATTAATTAGCAAGTAAAAATAACCAGATTTTAATTTGCTGCACTATAATTCACATTAGAAACCTAATTTCAGAACTAGAAATGTCAAGAGATCAATAGTTACCAGTTTTTTGTGTATCTGTCCAATTCTCAAGTAATAAAGTGGTTTCCTGGAGTATTATCAGGAACACTTAATTTTATTCTTAAAGAAAATAGTTATCATTTTTATTTATATGATCAGCAGGTAACCATTTCAGCCTTAATGTTTTTGCCAAGCACAGAAGAGCATAACTTGGCACAATCGTTCAGCAGTGAATTCCCGGTATCTGCTGTGTGCAGGGAGCTGAGTAGGGGATGCTGGAGGGAAGGAAGCTGGCCTCAGCTTGCAGAGTTTATCATCTGAGAAAGAAGAAGTGTACTTCATATACACCATTAATATCTCTATATTTACCATTTGGTATGTGGGCTGATAAGTCATTCCTTAATAATATATTATTGGCTGGGCTTGGTGGCTCAGCCTGTAATCCCATGCTTTGGGAGGCCGAGGTGAGTGAATTGCCTGAGTCCGCGGGTTCAAGACTCACCTGGGCTACTTGGCGAGACCTCATCTCTACAATAAACAAAAAAATTAGCCCGGCGTGGTAGTGCACACCCGTAGTTCCGGCTACTTGGAAGGCTGAGGTGGAAGGATCACCTGAGCCCAGCAGGTCAAGGATGTGGTGGCCGTGAGCATGCCACTGCACTCCAGTCTGGGTGACAGAGTGAGACTCCAACTCAAAAAAAAAAAAAAAAAATATATATATATATATATATATATATACACACACACACACAGATATATATACACACACACACATATATATATATAAATCAGCCTGTTATTGTATTGCAGATTTTCTTTAGCATTGCATTGTAACCTTTTCATCTGAGTAGTGCTAGGAGTCTACTGTTGCTAGTAGCATCTGATAATCATTAGGTTGTGTAATAGGAAATTATTTTTTGTAGTTCAACATGGCTGAATAGCAGCAATTTCTGATGAGTCAACCTAATAATACTGCTTCATTTTGAAGAATTATCAGATGTTTGGTAATTTTCTCATTATACCTGACTTGGTTTAAAATAGAATAGTGTACGTAGATAAACGTTTCCTAAATCTGGACAAATACAAAGCCCAGATTTGTGTTGAAACTTGAAATGCAGTGCAAAACATTTCACTTTCTCATACTAATTCTGGCAAGTAAGTGTAGTATTATTGCCAATAGTTTATATATAAACAAGCAGCAGGTTGGGAATTATGTACAAAGCAGAGAATTGATTTCTTTTCTGGACCTCTTTTACACAATTTTTAGTCTCTGCATGTCAGAATTTTCCTGAGTTGAAATACCCCTTTTAGAGTCACGAATGAATATGTCAGCTTTTTATTGGTATTAATAGAAGTGATTTGCCATTGTGTTCTAGTCCCTGTGCTCATTTGACAACCATTCTTGCAAGTGCTGCCATATTCTACTTTGTATCATACATTTCAAGAAAGAGTTTTAAGGTATCCTAGGGATTCTTCTGGATTTATTTTCTACTTGAAGATGACAGACATTTTTTACAATTGAACATAAGCATATTGAAGCAGTATGTTCTATGACAGAGTGTTGAAACTACAGTAAAGTCTGAAGTATCTTTCTACTTGTATGCTAGAAAGTGAAATCTCATTTAGTCACAGAATAGAGCCAGATTTTATTCATTCATTTTGTCTATTTGAGAGGTTGCCAGAATCCAAGTTGTTGTGAAGAAGCATGTAATTACTCATTTTTAAGCACATAATTGAGTTTCAGCTGTGGATCCCACTCTTTTCTTAAGGTAGCAAGATAACTCAGGCTCTCTTCTCACCCACAAGATCTTAGCGCTGTGTCTAAAAATAAATACAAGTCAATATGAGACCCATAAGATGTAGTGGTCGTTTCTTCCGGCTTTCTTTTGTCTAGAAGAGCATCTCAGAGAAGTAGGTGCTTGAACTGATCACACAGCTGGTAAAAAGTACTCAAGCAGTCCTAGATTGGAATCCCAGCTCTTTCTACCCCCACATTGTTACCTAATCTTTCTGAGTCTCCATTTGCTCACTAATATGTGAAAAATAGTATGTACCTCGCAGGGGTCGTTGTGAAGATATAGAGTTTATTTCCATGGAAGGGTCTACATATGTCTTTTCTGGCATTATTTTTTGGGGAGTTTGTGTTTCAATCAATGCCTAGTGGTACCATACCCCCAGAATTATACTGTTCCTCCTGTAGCTATGAATGCAGATCAGAAAGCTCTTTCTCTAGCTATACTCTTGATTTTCTGGAGATTATTTGTTCTGATTTTTCAGTGTATTCCATATACCAAGTGCAGAATAGAATTTTCTTAGTGGATTTTTTTCTGGTCCATAGTGGAGTGGTCTTCTTAAGAGTGTGGTTCTGTAATCAAATCTTAGAGACTGGTTTATATTCAAGAAAATTCCAGGGTACTGTCTTTTGAATTTATAATAAGAAAAACATGTTGTGGGTGGCTATAGGCAAAACTCAAATCTCTGTGTCCTAATGTTCCATGTGTATACTGCTGTTGGACAGTCAGACCCACATAAGTGATCATAGTCAGAGGATGCTTGGAAAGCCTGAAGTCAGAACACATATTAAATACTATCAGTCTTAGCCCTGTGATGAGAATGGCTTTTTCAGTTCCTTGACTTGGATTGACATTTTCAAAAACATGATTCTCAGACTTTCCTTTATAGAGCACTGACCAACTCATTTTCTGTGTGATACATTTTATAGTTAAGCCTTGCTAACCTTGAACTCAGTTTATATCTCTTTAGTTTAGATTCTGTGATCTAAAGCTGTAATTAGTCCTTTTCCAAACTGCTGTCATTCTCTTATTCCACTCATCGTATTCACCTGTCAACTCCTAGCCTTAGTTAAAACCAGCTATTGGCCAGCCTGCCTGGCTTTGGCCCTTTCTTCTGTCCTGTCTTCATTTTATTTGCAGGTACCTTCCAGTCCCCTGAATGTAAATACCTCAGCTGATGACTCACTCTGAAATTTCTTTCACCAGTGGTGCCCTCCCCTTAGCTCTAGACTTGTCTCTGAATGTCTTTTGGATGGTTCAGGTTGGAAGACTTGAGGATCACAGACATGTCCAGGACTAGCATGACTGTCTTCTTTGATAAGCCTACCTCTTATATTTGCCCATCTTGTTCCATCCAAAACTCTAGTCATCCTAGATTCCTTACTTTCCTACTGTACCACATAGATTCCACCAGAGATGCCTTTGCTACCATCTTGGGGGGCACACCACTGGTGTTTCTTACTTGGCACAGAGACTTGACTGGTCTTGCTGCTTTCACTCTTACACACCCCCCCTCAGTCCTCTCTAAGCCAAAGCACAGTGACAAGTGATTGTTTTGTTGTCTTTGTTTGTTTTTTGAGACATACTCTGTCACCTTGGCTGGAGTACGATGGCACGATTATAGTTCACTGCAGCCTTGAACTCCTGGAATCAAGCAATCCTCTTTCCTCAACCTCCCCAGTGGCCTCAAGCAATCCTCCTGCCTTGGCCTCCTAAAGTTGCGGTTGCGGTTACAGGCACCTGGCTGAGCTTTTTAAAAATAAAATCACATACCTTAGGCAATCCTACAATGTCCTGCTCTTGGCTCATTGAACTCGTTTTGTCTTCCAGGAATCTCCTACTTGGTCTCTCCTTCTCCCCTCATACCGTTCTCAACACAGCAGCCAGGGTATCCCTGTTAAAATCTAAGTTGAGTAATGTCACTTTAGTGCACAAAGCCACCCAAGGACTTAGCATCTCATTTCATCAGGGTCAACACCAACTGTGACCGTGGCCTGCATTCTCTGGCCCCTCTTCCTTAGACCTTATTTTATAGTACTTCCCCACTGGCCCCCCAGGTTCCTTCACACACTGAGGACTGGGGCCTTGCTACCTGGAAAATACTTCCTCCGCTATGCAGATTTTCGTATGTATAAATACAGAAATAGCAACCAAGGACAAGAAGACCACCTACTATCTCTCTAAATGGAAAAAACAAAAGCATTGTTGCTTTATCTCCTTCATGAGTGTTTTCCTGTATGCTCACCAGCACTCACACCTGTGCTGTCTCCTTTTAAAGGCATCCGGCTGAGTGCAATGGCTCACGCCTGTAATCCCAGCACTTTGGGAGGCAGAGGCGAGAGGATTGCCTGAGTCCAGGGGTTCGAGACCAGCCTGGGCAACTTGGCGAGACCTCATCTCTACAATAAATCAAAAAAATTAGCTGTTCGTGGTGGCACGCACCTGTAGTTCCAGCTACATGGGAGGCTGAGGTGGAAAGATCGCCTGAGCCCAGCAGGTCGAGGCTGCGGTGGCCATGAGCCTGGACGACAGAGTGAGACTCTGACTCAAAAAAAAAAAAGAAAATAAAGGCATCTGTCGTGTACATTCCATCGGTTCTGTCATCTTTTTTATGGAACATTGTATGGGTTTTAGTATTGGCAAATTAGTTCTGTCAGTTTTTAAGGCTACATGGAATAGTGGTTGGGTAGATAGAACACCATATATATGTAACTTGTCCCTACATTACTATAAACAGTTCTGCAGTGAATCTCCCTGTTGCTGAATCTTTGCATGTATCTTAAATCATTTTTAAAGAATAATGTCCTAGAATTTTATTTTCTGGCTCAAGCGTTGTAGGTTTTTATAGTTTTTTATTTGTGTTGCCTCTCAGAAAGGTATATCGATTTTTCCCTCCTACAGTGGAATGTGTGAGTACTTTTATACCTTTGTCCTGTTTATTTCCTGGTCATGTCCACATGTGGTACAAATTTCTGTCTAAGAAATAAAGCTGTATACATGAATGCACAGTTAAAATGGTTATGATGACAAATATGTGCGTTTTGCCACAGTTATATAAAAGGAAAGCACTGATATATAAATTTATAGTTATTTGACAAGTATGCTATTTACAGTAATGTGAATGTAGGTGGTATTAAGTGGTGTGTAGAAGAGAAATCTTACTATTATTGCTATAGTCTTTACTCATTGCTGACTCTAAAAAAGATTTTTTGGAATTTTGTCACGCAGGCCAAAACACTAAGAAAATTGATCCAACAAACATTTAGACAGTTTGCCAACCTTAATAGAGAAGAAAGTATTCTGAAGTTCTTTGAGATCCTCTCTCCAGTGTACAGATTTGATAAGGAATGCTTCAAGTGTGCTCTTGGTGTAAGTATGCGAGATGGGAAATAGTGGACTACTTTGATTTATTTTGCTTTTTCCTACTCATGACTGTATATCTAAATTTCTGATAGAAAGCTAATTTGTCCCATTTTTTAATAGCATGAGAATATTTTGTCATTTTATAGTAGGAAAAATACAAAAAGAAAATGTATTAACTTGAGAATAAAAATCACCTTCTTGTTACTAGCCTACCTATGTTCCTTATTAGGTATTTTTAAATTCCAGCCCTGTAATTTGTTGACTAATTTGCCTCTAAGAGCTAGTTTACCTGTTCAAGTAATTGTCCCAAAGAAACAACTGACTTTGAGTACAGTGAAATAAACACAGTATATCTCTCTCTAGGCGCAACAGATCCTGGGTCAATGAAATTATAAATATTTTATCTTATTTGGTTAGATAGATTAATAGCAAACCTAACCAGCCCCCCGTTGTTGCTCTAATATATCCATGATTCTTTATCTAAAATATTTCTTTCTTCCTTCCGGTTCCTCTGACCTTACTTACTTCACATTCAAAAGTCAAGCTGGATTATTTCAGTGGAACTGGCAATCGGCCCAGAAGAAGGAATCAGTTACCTAACAGACAAGGGCTGCAATGTAAGTTGTGTCTTGGGAACTTGACTTCAGACAAAGAAGAATCAAATTAAGGAAATGGGGCATTCTTTTGGAAAAAAGACATCATTCTGCAATTAAATCTTTCAGTTGTGTGGCATTTGTGTTTGGGGGTTAGGGGGGAGGTAGGCAAGTGAGAGAAAGTCTATGCCCTGTTGAAATTCTTCAGAATTCCTTAGTTTTAAAAGAAAAAGGATCACACAAGTCTTATTCTATGTGAGTGAGACCTGGGTGGGGTTGTTACAGTTTATCTGGAAAAGGTTTAAATACTAATTTTTAAAATTAAGTTCTGTATATGATTTGGGTATATTTGTACTGGCATATCCTTTGATTGAGCCACTTCAGGATATTTCCAGAAAAAACAAATTTCATATGTTTACAAGTCTTACCAAATCCCTGCTAGCCTTACTCATCTTACTGAGAAAAAAAGTTGTCCATCAGCTGGAAACCTACGGTTTGCCCCCAACCACTACATCTGACCCCCCTTCTTTTGTTTTCTTCTCAGCGAAAGTGCTAATCTTTTCCTGTGTGTTCCTGTTTCATTTTTGCAACAAGTATTACTAAGTACCTGCCTGTTGCCAGGCACTATCTAAAGGTTTGAGATACAACAAGGAACAAAACAGACAGAAGTCCTTGACTTTATGAATCTTATAATCGAGTGTACAAAATAAAGATGGAATACATTTGTATCATATAATGATAAGTACTAAGATGAAAAGTAGAACTGCATATGGGTAGCTATACTGAAAAGGGCATGCTCCCCTTTAGACAGGTGATCAGAGAAGGTGTTTCTGAAGGGCTTCTTCCCTGGATGCACACCAGCAAGTGTTCTCTTTCACTCATAGTTTTGTGGTTTGAACCTTTTGCTTAATTTATACATACATTTACCCATATACATAATTTTACATAAATGTATAACTGTGACCAAACCATATTGTATCATATCTACTTTTTTCCAAAGGCACTCTTTGGTTTCCATTCCCATTCACTTTCCTTGGTTCCTGCCTCCACCATTCCTTTCTCTTTAGCCTTCCCTGTTCTCCCCTATACAATAGTCAGTGACTCAGTAATTATTCTTCTGTGTTTTTCTCTACACACTTGTTTTGTTATTCAGAATGAAGTGGTCATCAGGCACACTGTCCTATGTCTTGGTTATTTCACTTTGTGAACCTGGTAGAAACCTTTCAAGTCCACCCCTTCTCTCTCTAGGAGCTCAGTGGGACCATGTGGAGGGCATTTACATTGCTTTCAGATTTCTGCTTCAAAACAGTGGCATAACAAGTACTCGTTTATATTTATGTACTACTGCTTTTTCTCCTTATGGATGACATTTCCAAGGAGAAGTTGAGCTGCAGGATCCACTCAAAAAGTTGTAATTTTTAAAAAGCTGCCAAGTTACTTTTCAGAAAGGCTAAGAAACTTCATGTTATTACCAGCAGAGTATGAGAGTAGTATTTTCCTACTCATTTGATAGCAGCCGTTTTAATAGCTCCTTTAATGTTTTTATCTTAATAGTGATTCTTGTTATTCTTTTGCTCACTAGCATCTAGTGAATTTAAACATATGTTAATGTCCTAGCTGTTTTTCTTCCTACCTCTGTGAATAAACTGCTTATATCATATACTTTGCCTGTTTTACCAACACAGCTGTTCTTTTCTTTTCAGTTTGTAAATCTCTTCACACATCAAGGAAGTCAGTGCATATTCCTTCATCTTTGTTACAGTTTCTTTCCATATCTTTTGTTGGCTCTTGACTTTAAACAGACCAATCTCACTAGTCTCATACTCCAAGACTGACCACTGTTATGACTTTGTTGTTGTTGATTAACTTTTCAATAAAGTCTGCTGGGTCAGTTGGCTATTCACAGAGGAAAACACAACAAATTTTGACTCCTATCACACACCATGACAAAAATCAATTCCAGGTGGTGGTAGATCTATACGTGAAAGGTGAAAAGGATAAAAGTTCTAAAACGTAGGAGAATATCTTTATAACTTGCAGGTAGGCCAAGATTAAACTGGACATAAAAAGTGCTCTGACTCCAAAAAAAAATTTTGATAAATTGGATTACATTGAAATGAAGTTTTTTTCATCTTAAGATAGTAGAAAGGCAGCCTGTGTATTTGCAATAAATATTTAACAATAGACTCTTAATCCAGGCTAAAGAATGACTGCAAATCATCAAGAAAAGGACACACAGCTCCGTAGACGTTATCCAAGTGGTCAGTAAATAAATGAGAGATGTTCAGCCTTAAAGTCATCAGACAAATACAGTGTGATACTGGTGTACATCTACTGAAATGCTTAAAAAGATGGAATGCAGTGGCATGCTCACAGCCACCGCAGCCTCGACTTGCTGGACTCAGGCGATCTTTTTGCCTCAGCCTTCCAAGTAGCTGGAATTACAGGTGCACCCCACCATCCCCAGTAATTTTTTGATTTATTGTAGAAATGAGGTCTTGCCATGTTGCCCAGGCTGTTCTCAAACCCCTGGGCTTAGGCAGTCCTTTCACCTCTGCCTCCCTAAGTGTTGGAATTACAAGTATTAGCCACCACACCCTGTAGGAGTTTCTTTCTTAAAAGACATATAGTACCAAGTGTTGGCAAGAAAGTCAAGTGACTGGAACTTTCATACTCGACTCATGGGCAACCTCTTCAGAAAACTATGACATTATATGCCTTTATTACTTATGAATTTTTTAGTCAACCCTTAGATTAGATTTGTAGTCTCTTATATTTTCTTGCAAGGTTTTTTTTTTTTTTTTTTGGTCTTTTTATATGTATGTCTTTAATCCATCTAGAATTTCACATGTGGTACAAGATGAGAAGAGTAAAGGTGGGATTTGATGTAGTCAGGAGGGTAGGCTCTGGAGTACATGGCCACAGTTACCACCATCTTGAGTCACTCACATGATAGCTTTATGACTTTGGTCCATTACTTCACAGTCTGTGCCCCATTTCTTTATCAATGAAATGGCAATAATAAGTGCAACTACCAAATAGAGTAAGTAAAATAATTAAATGCTTTAGTAAATTTGAAGTGCTTAGGTCATAGCCTAGTGTAGAGTAAGCACTTAGACAATTGTAGCTATTATATAGTTGTTGTATTGCTATTGTCCATATCCAGGTGAGTAGCCAATTGTGCCAGCACAATTTATTAAATAATCTTACCTTTTGCCTCTGGATTGAACCACCACTTTCATCATCTACTTCTAGTTCCTCTGTTGTGTTCCACTGATTCAGATGTCCCTTTCTGTATCAATACCACACTCATTTGATTGCTGTAGTTTGGTACTATGTCCTAGTATCTTCTTTTTGTGTACTTTGTATGTCATTCTTCTTTTGTTTTCTTTAGTGGTTGTCTTGGTTATTTAGTCTTTCAAAAACAAATTTATAAAATTAACAGGAAATTCTGTTGGGATTTCAGCTTTTATGTTAATTTCTGAAATTTTTGAAAGTGAACTTTTTTGATATTGTCTTTCAGAACTTCTTTTACATCCTTCAGTACAATTTCAGTCTTTTTCATATGGGTCTTTCATGGTAAACTAATTCCTATGTATTTCACAGTTTTTGTTTTTGTTTTGCGTGTGTGTGTGTTTTTTGAGTTGGAGTCTCTCTCTGTCACCCAGACTGGAGTGCAGTGACACGCTTCCAGCCACCGCAGCCTTGACCTGCTGGGTTCCGGCGTTCCTTCCGCCTCAGCCTTCCAAGTAGCTGGAACTACAGGCGTGCACTACCATGTGTATTTCAGTTTTTAGCCTTATTGTGAATGGTGATTGTTGGCTTTTTCTTGCCACTTCCAACTTAAAATTCATATTGTGAGCATAGAAGAATATACTTGATAATTGTATGATATATTCAGTAACCTTATTACTCATTTAATGGATCTTTTATATTAGAATCTTGGATTTTCTGGGAATATAATAATATAATCAGCAAAAACATTTTTAACATTTTTCCCTTAATGTATACAACTTATTTTTTCTTGTATTCACAAGAACCTCAAAGATCATGTTTAATAACAAGGTGGTGGACAATATTCTTATTTTGTTTTAGAATTTAGTGTATCAATTAAAAGCATATTGTTTTTTAGAATAGTTTTTCTTGAGTTTTAATAATGTATCTGTAATGTTTTGAAGTTGTCCTCTGATCTTTTGTCTAGAATTTTTATTATAAGTAGCTCCTAAATTTGATCAGAGGTATTTTGATTTTGATATGATCTCGTTTTTTTCTCCTTTAACTTATTGTTACAATAGATTATATTGAGGCAAGAGGACTGCTTTAAAAGTGCAGGATTCTGAATATGTTTGGAGCTGAAGTTGCAAGGACTTGTGGAAAGGTTGGATAATGGGGGTAAGGGAAGGAGAGGAATCAGTGATAATGCCTTCATTTTTTTTGGCTCAGGAATCTGGTTGAATATGATGCTTTTGACTGAAGTGGGGAAGACTGGAGGAGGAACATGTTTTGAAAGAGTGCCCTTTTGATTGTATTAAGTGTGCAATATCTCCCAGATGTCTATGTGGTGATATGATACAGGGACTTGGATGCATGGGTTCTGGTTCCAGGGAGATGTCATGGCTTAAGGTGGTACTTAATGCCATGGGACTAGAGGATATCTGCCCAACTATGGCACAACTAGGGAAAAGAATAGGGCCTACCCAGCATAGAACCCTGTATCTCTTTCACATTTATAGATTGAGTAGGGACGAAGCCAATAAAAGGAAGTGTGAAAGAGTGACCAGTGAGGTCAGAAGAAACCCCAAGAGGGTGGGATATTCTAGAAGCTAGGAAAGGAGAGTACAGAGGTGCTGTGAGCATGCTGTGGAGAAGCATAGGACTGAGAGAATGGAGGGCTGCCTGTGGCTTCCTAGGGGACGGAATGAGGCCCAGAGAACACACATGTTTCCACAAAGCAAGAAGATGCTGTGCTGGGAAGGGTGACTGAATATGAGTCTCTTTCTAAATGACAGTTCTGGCTCAGTCCCAGTGGCAGCATCTATTTTTCATGGGACAGGGAGGGGCTAATACCTTTAATATTATAAGAGAGCAGCTTTTCATATTATAAGAGAGCAAGAATCATCACATGCAAAGTGATCATGGTCATGAGATGCTAGAAGGATAGAAGACGTGTATGTTTTTTCTTTTTAAAAAGGAAAAGTAATGTATTCTACTTGGAGAAATGACCATAGTCTTTCTTGGCATATCGTAAGTGGTTAGTCTATATGGGACGGGCCGTTTACATGCTTCTTTGTCTCCCTAGCTTCATTATGCTATAGAACTTCAGTAAGTTTTAGAAACTTACTGTAACTCAGAATGCATGAGGCATAATACTGGATCCTTCTCTCTGTGGAAATTGGAGCAGAATGACTCTGCCTAAGAATTCCATAAGTTTCCTCCCAGGCTAGTGAATGAGTCAAGCCAGGGATTGCTTCTGCTTCCTTCCTTCCTCTGTCTCCTGTTTTCTTCCTCTGTGGTTACTGTACTTTCACTCATCTAATTCATCTGCATGGATCTCCTCAGCACATCACCAAGAACAGACATGAGCCTGACAGTGAAGTGCAGAAAACAGTCACATGGCTGCTCCACTAGGGCAACATGGAGAATTGGTTTTTTCCCCACATTCTCCAGTATTCAGGACCATAAGTATTTCATAGAATTGTTAATAGAATTGGTGAAATTAGTCTTTTATCTGTAGTCTAAAGATTTGTACCTTTTTTTTTCTCCAAAGCCCACACATCTGGCCGACTTCAATCAAGTGCAGACCATTCAGTATTCAAACAGTGAAGACAAGGACAGAAAAGGAATGCTACAACTAAAAATAGCAGGTGCACCTGAGGTGAGGAATCCTTACATTCATCATTAAGGGAAAACTAAACAGAGCAATATTTTAGAAATTTTGTCTTAGGATAAGAATGAAGTTTCCATGGATTGTCAGAATCACAAATTTCTCATGTACAGTAAAGGTTACATTACAAAAAATAAGTGTCTGTAAGCATAAGACATGAGACAGATTTTTAAAAACTATTAAGAGCATTGAAGATAATTAAAGATTATCCTCAAGTACCAAGGAAATTAACTTCTTATAATTATATACACAGTCATGTTTCACTCAACAATGTAGATACATTCAGAGAAATGCATAGTTTGGCAATTTCTTCATTGTATAAACATCAGTATACTTAACATAAACCTAGATGGTATAGCCTACTACATACTTAGGCTGTGTGCTCCTAACCTATTGCTCTTAAGCAATAAACCCGTACAGCATGTTACTAAACTGAATACTGTAGACGGTTGTAACACAATGGTAAATATTTCCTTGTCTAAACATGGAATGGGTACAGTAAAAATATGGTGCAAAAGATTAAACATTACATACTTATATAGAGCTCTTACCATGAATGGAGCTTGCAGGACTGGAAATTGCTCTGTGAGTTGGTGAGTAAGTGGTGGTGAATGAATGTGAAGGCCTAGCACATTACTGTACGCTAGTGTAGATTATAAACACTGCATACTTTGGCTACACTAAATTTATATTTTTACCTTTTCGTTTTTCAATGTTAAATTAACCTTGGCTTACTGTAGCCTTTTTACTTTAGAAACTTATACATATTTAAAGCTTTTTGACTCTTTTGTAATACACTTAACATAAAACATAAACATATTGTACAGCTGTGCAAAAATATTTTCTTTATATCTTTAGCCTGTAATACTTTTTTATTTAAAATGTGTTTGTTTTTTACTTTTTAAACATTTTTGCCAAAAACGAAGACACAAACACACACATTAGCCTAGGCCTACACAGGGTCAGGATCATCTATATCACTATCTCCCATCTCCATATTTTGTCCCACTGGAAGGTTTTCAGGGACAGTAATATACATGGAGCTATCATCTCCTGTAATAACAGTGCTTTCTTCTGAAATACCTCTTGAAGACCCTGCCTGAGGCTGTTTTACAGCTAACACTTTTTTTTTTTTTTTTAAGCATGTAGGAATATACTCTAAAATAATCATTGAAAGTGTACTATAGCCGGGTGCTATGGCTCAAGCCTCTAATCCCAGCAATTTGAGAGGCGGAGGCAAGAGGATTGTCTGAGCTCAGGGGTTCGAGATCAGCCTGAGCAACATGGCAAGATCTTCTCTCTACAATAAAAATTAAAAAATTAGCCGGGCGTGGTGGCACATGCCTGTAGTTTCAGCTACTTGAAAGACTGAGGCAGAAGAATCTTTTGATCCCAGCAGGTCAGGACAGCGGTGGCCATGAGCATGCCACTGCACTCCAGCCTGGGTGACAGAGTGAGACTCTGACTCGGAAAAAAAAAAGTGTACTCACTAGTAAATACATAAACCATAACATAGTTGTTTATTAGCATTATTCAATATTATGTACTACTCATAATTGTGTGCTATACACTTATATGACTGGCAGTGCAGTGCAATAGATTTGTTTACACCAGCATCACCACAAATGTGTTTGATGTATTGCACTATAGCATAAGGATGGCTATGATGTCACTAGGTGATAGGAATTAACTCCATTATAATTGTATGGGACCACCATTAAATATGTGGTCTACTGACCAGAATGTTATGTGGTACATGACACAATACATTCTGTGTACTATGTTATCTTCCATAATGTGTTATATGTGACATTCTCTGGGTAGTAATAATTATTATAGTAATGGTGGCAGTAGCTGACACTCACTGGGCATGTGCTATTCACTGTTGTTTATATAGAAGCCAAAAGAAGCTATGTCATTCTTACAACCAAGCAAAGTAGGTACTTTGGTATAGTTTGGTTCACCCATTCCGTATTTGAGGAAACTGAGGGACAAGAGGCTGACCATGTTCATAGTAATTGATAGAGATAAGGTTCATGTCTGAAAAGTCTGGATCCAGAGTCTATTTTCTTAATCCACATGTAACAGTGATTAAAAACAAGAAGTAGCTGGACACCTATAACTCCAGAACTTTGAGGATGGCTTGAGGCCAGGAGTTTAAGAGCAGCCTGAGTAACATAGCAAGACCTCATCTCTTTAAAAAAAAAAAAAACAACTTTTAAAAAAAAATTAGCCAGGTGTGGTGGCACATACCTACAGTCCTAGTCACTTGGGAGGCTGAAGCTGGAGAATGATTTGAGTCCAGTACTTCTAGATTATGATTGAGCCACTGCAGTCCAGTCTAGGCGACAGAGTGAGGCCCTGTCTTGGAAACAAAATCAAAACCAAAGCAAAACAACAAAAAAAGAAGTGACATGAGAAATGGCCATTTGTTAAATATTATATAACATGATCTTCTCTGAAAGATGGCCAAAGTACACTCAAGCATGAAAGAATCTGGACAATCTGGTGATGCACACATATTTGCTTTTATATAAAACACGTTATTTGGAACTTATCTGTCTTGCTCAGGTCACCAGGATTCTTTGGTCTTTTCAGTCACTTCTCTAGATGGGTTTACTTACAGTACTCCAGTACTCCTCCTCCTCACTTAGGCAGATGTTCTGCCTTGTGATTCTGTGAGTTTGGTGTTATCTGAGGCTCTAGGAAGCCTGTTGATTCTCAGGATTAAATGATTATTACCATATAATATTGAAAACTTGTTGCACATTGAAATTTCTGGCAAACAACCCAGTAATAATGTTGTGTCATCATTTAAAAAGTTCTCCTTTCATTTTGCTATCAATAATTTGTAAGATAATGCAGGTGAGAGACATTCATTTAGAAGATTATAAATAATTACATGAATTAAGACATACCTGTATTTGAAAATAAAATATAGCTCTTATTATCTCTTTAGTAATGCCTGTCAGTACAAATTGAACTTATTTTGTATTGAAAAGATTGATTTCTAAGCGTTTGGACAGAACGTACTATGTATGCTAAAAATAATGAAATTTTACTAATATTGTTTAATGTGAGAAAAATTATGATGGATGGTTAATAAAAATTGACTCCACATTAGTTTAGTTTCTAAAACAAGTCATACTTTAACTTACTGATTATCTAAATTCTTCCCTTAATTAGAGTGTGCCAAAGGGGCCAAGCATTCTGCAGGAAAATGTTTTTTCCCACCTTCTTTTGTTCTGTAAGTTGAACCTCAGTTTCAGAGATTTTTCTGTTTTCATCTTGGTTTGCCTTCTGTGACATATTATAGGAATAATGTCCTTAAATATAAAACTTACTTTTTAACTCAAATCTTATGACAAATCTTGTTTCACTCCCACTCTACTGTGTTTTCAAGTGTATAGAGAGGTCTGATGTCATAGTGCAGCTGTCCCTTTGCTTACTGGAAAGAACAATGATGTCTCTTTCTTGATCTTTTCCCATTTAGCCTCTGACAGTGACGGCACCATCCCTAACCATTGCAGAGAATATGGCGGACCTGATAGACGGGTACTGCCGGCTGGTGAATGGAGCCTCGCAGTCGTTTATCATCAGACCCCAGAAAGGTGAGGTTTTGCTTCTGCACGTGCATTCCCAGTTGTATTCTTACTGATTATTAGATGAGTTCACTCCTAGCATAGCTCTTTTAGGAAGCTATGTAAATATGAAGACCAAATGAATATTCAACCCAGTAAAGTCTGAGTTCTTGTTTTTCTAGGAAGTTCACAATTTCCACAGGCCAAGAGCTGAGCTTGAATGGAGCCTAAAGAAAAATTGTGTTTACTATACTGTGTTTTGAGCTACCTACTTAGAGGATTTTCTAAATTACCATCAGTATTTTAAAATAAACTTAGGCTTAAATAAAATTCTGAGCTTAAAAAAGGATTACTTTGTAATTCACTATAAATATCCTTTCTGTTTTTTCTTATATATCTCAAAAGCTTAGAGCATTTGAAGAACAAAATAAGTTCTAAGTCATGATGTAAAAAATCAAAGATTAGAATGAATAAAAATCCTACAAACATGGCTGTATCACCTTAAAAATGATGTGGAGTTTTTGCAAGCATGTAACAAGGGATTTTTCAAGAATTTGGATTTCTGAAATAATCAAATGAAGGCAGGGAAATACTGGGTTTTGGATTTGTATCAACATTTTAGGTTCAAATCATGAATCTTATGTGTTACCATTTGTAAACTTTTCTGTGCATCAGTTCTGTCGTTTATAAAACGCGAGTAACAGTACCTATCTTCTATGGTGGTGGGGAGGTAAAGGACTTCGCATATGTAAAAGACTTGGAACTGTGCCTAACTGATCCGATGTTCATAGATGATAGTTATAGTGTTGCTCCTATTGCTGCTGTCAATGAAGTGTGGTCTTGTACTTTGACTTTGAGATTCCTCACTTGTAAAAGAATGATACCTACTTTATAGGATTGTTAGGCAGATCACAGATAGTAACCATAATGCTACTTGAACTGTGATGGGGGTGGTCTGTGAATATGGGTTTCTAGCACTCAGCTTAGTGACTAGAATGATTTTAGAGTAAAAAATCGTGAAGTGCTGTGTCGTGTGTCCAAGTAAGCAAAAAACAGTTAAACAGTGAAGAAGATGAAGCAGAGCTCAAGTGAAGCAAATGACAAAGTGCTGGCCTCCTGGTATGGAAGCACAGAGGAATTGGCCTTTCTAGCAGGGAAGTTCTCTGTGTATAAAGCAGCTTGAGGGATGGATAGTGGTGTGTGTGTGTGTTTTAAATAGAGGATTCATTGGGCCCTTTGTTTCAAATGTGTGCTCTGAAATCAATAGTTGAAGCTCTAAGCCAGAGTTCACTAAGTAAACATAAGTCTACATGGACTTCCAGGACATGGCTCATTTAACAAAAATGTTTTTCCCGTGACAGTCACACCAATAAAGCCTTTTCATATATTTTTCTTAAATATGTATTTATTGAAGTTTTCTTTGTATAAAATACAGTATTGACATTTCTCTCCAAAATATGTTAAGTTACTCTCAGTTAAAGCCTTTGCAGCTATAAACTTTTGGTTTTTTTCTCTGTGCTTTAAACAGGAGTATATATCTTACAATATTATTACATATACCTTACAAATATTATTATTATTTTTTTATTATTATGATTTTTTTTTTTTTTTTGAGTTGGAGTCTCACTCTGTCACCCAGACTGGAGTGCAGTGGCCGCTCCCGGCCACTGCAGCCTCAACCTGCTGGGCTCTGGCGAACTTTCCGCCTCAGCCTTCCAAGTAGTTGGAATTACAGGCATGTGCTACCACGCCTGGCTAAGTTTTTGATTTATTGTAGAGATGAGGTCTCGCCAAGTTGCCCGGGTGGGTCTCGAACCCGCGGGCTCAGGCAATCCACTCACCTCAGCCTCCCAAGGCGTACAAATATTATTTAGATGTCTTGGGAGAATTTCTTCACATAAAGATAGTATTTTGGGAAAAATGTTAAATGTAACAGATTGCCCATTTTTATGTTTAATTAATAATTTTCTACCTTTAGTCCCAATTTATCAAAATGTCCTTTATCAATGTTAATACACATTAAAAAATAACATTCAGACATCAGGCATTAAATGAGCCATTCCATGTTTAAAACTTCAAAATTTTTCTGTGCTGATTTAACTCTTAGGTGGTGTTTTTTACTCTCTAGGGAGAAACATTTTGATATCAAAATATGAAATAACATGCATTTTAAATTATTTGTTCACATGAAAAAGTATAAATGAAAATTCTCTTTTTAAAAAGCTGTATAGGGCATTGATTGTTACCAATTTTATATTGTCTTTATAGAATGAATTATTAAACTTGATAATTTGCCTATTTTATTCTGAATCATAGTATATTTATGTATTACATGACTATTTTATCCTAAGGTGAAGATATATTGCCTAGTTGACATAGTATTAAAGTCAAATCTCTTTAATGGGTTGTAGTCAGAAATATATATAGACACAGCGCATGTGAGTTTTTTAATTGAGATTTTTAAAATTCTCAAATAAATGTTAAACGTGCTTGTACAACTCCAAAGTACCATTTACCTGGAAGAATGATTTAAATAGCCATTATCTGTCTTCTCTAGATTATATACTGCTTACTGGTTGGCAACATGTATGTGTTTATATATAACAGCTGACAGTAGTAAGTGATTAGTAAGTTCTATGTGTGAGCTCTGGCTGTGCCCAGATGCACTGTTAGTTCTCTGATCTACCATAATTACTTTGGATCTATAAAGTCCTTTTAAAGGTGGTATTAGCTGGGTGCTGAGGGAGAAGGCTCTCTTAAGGCCAAGAGTTCAATACAGCCTGGGCAATAGTGAGATTGTCTAAAAAATAAATTTTAATCTAAAAAATAAAATTTTTAAAGCGATGTTTATTGAGGTGAGGGGAGAACATAATAAGAACTCTACTCATTTGATATCCTAAATTGAGTCCCACCAGAATTGATGCGTGACCGAGGCCCTTGTTGTAAGGTATTTTCTTTTTTTTAAAAGGCATTTTTGTGATTATTTTATTTTATTTTATTTTTATTTATTTTTGTTTTGTTTATTTTATTTGTTTGTTTGAATTGTGATCTCACTTCGTCTCCTAGGCTGGAGTGGCACAATCATAGCTCACTGCAGCCTGACATCCTGGGCTCAAGTGATCCTTCTGGGACTATAGGTGCATGCCACCATGCCCATCGAAGTTTTTTAATTTTTTTGTAGAGATGAAGTCTTGCTGTGTTGCTCAGTCTGGTCTCAAAGTCTTAGGCTCAAGCAGTCCTCCTGCCTTGGCCTCTCACAGTACTGGGATTGATTACAGGTGTGAGTCACCATGCCTGGCCTATCTTTTTTTCCCACAGAGTCTTGCTTTTTCTCCCAGGCTGTAGTGCAGTAGTGCAGTGATAACTCACTCATTATTACCTCATTCCTAGGCTTAAGCAGTCCTTTTGCCTTAGCCTCCCAAAGGGCTAGGATTACAGGTATGAGCCACCATGCGTGTCCAGCCAGGGTATTATCTAACCTATTCCTTATCTGCAAAAAAGTTCCAAATTATTTTGGCAATTTCTGTAAAATTCTGTAGTAAAATTATTCTCAGAGAAAAGAATTATGCAATTTAATATAGAGTTGTAATTATATTATTCTTAAGTAGGTTTCAGGCGAGGAGGTGGATGTTTCTAAGCATGACATAAAACCTGGAAGATACAAGAATGAAATTGATGATTTCATCACATAATTAAAGCACTTCTCTTAGTAAAATATAAACATTTTAAAAGCTATGACACGGAAGGGAAAGTGTTTATAATACATGTAATAACTTATTAAAATCTCTTATTTTTTCAAGTTTTTTCCAGCTCTTTCAGTAAAAGATAACCCAGTATGAAAAGGATTATAAAAGAAATAGACATAGAAAATGTCCAATAAATATATGGACACAAATGGTGATATATATCATTTTATATTTATTACGTCATCAGAAAAAACTGATAACCACTCTTGGCAAAGAAAATGCACTTTTACACCTACATCACTGTTAATTGGTACATTTTCAGAAGACAGTTTAGGAGTACTCTGCCCACTCATCTGCCTTCTAGAGTTCACTCCTACAGAACCACTGACTTGAA
Source organism: Tarsius wallacei (assembly GCA_963574415.1). Taxonomy (NCBI): domain Eukaryota; kingdom Metazoa; phylum Chordata; class Mammalia; order Primates; family Tarsiidae; genus Tarsius; species Tarsius wallacei. The sequence continues at coordinate 24,022 of CAUYQG010106046.1, forward strand.
GATGTTTACTATTGCATTGTTTATGGTAGCAAAATATTAGAAACAGAATGGGTTTAATAAATGAGAAAGCTTGCATACATGATACAGTATTATGAAATTGTTAAAAATAGTGAGATTGTTCTATTTTTGTGTTTAGAGCCTACATTTAAGTGTGTGTATATATACACAAAAATACATGTATTCAGCGTGTGTGTTTGTGTTTATAAGCAGTAAAAAAATCTGGAAAGTTAAGTGCCCAACTTTGACCAATGCATACTTCTAAGGAAAATGGAACTGTATTTTAAGAGAGGAGGGAGCCTTTCAACTTTTTCCTTTGATTCATATTATGTACTTTTATGATTTAGATTTGTTACATGAATCTATATTAATTTTATAATCAAAAACGAACAAGAAAACTTTTATTCAAACATTAAAAGTCTTGATTCTAAAAATCAAACAAAATAAAAATGGAGTGTTAAAAATTAACTCCCTGAAGATGGGCTTGGTGGCGTATGCATATAGTCCCGTCTGCTCTGCAAGATGCCAAGGCAGGAAGATCTACTGAGCCCAGGAGTTTGAGTGCCCTATGATTGTGCCCATGAATAGCCCCTACCATTCAAAAAAAAATAAAAAATAACTCTCAGAACTGGGCATTTTAGTTAGTGAGTACTCAGGTTTTTAATGATGCTGCTACTGATGGTGTTTGTTGCTATTTTTCTTATTTTTCTAACATTCTGTTAGTCTCTTACTTCTCTACATTAGCCAAAAATGTAATAACTGGTGTCTTTTTCTTTCAGAGGAAAGAAATTTCAACAGAGACTGGGTACAGTGGTTCATACCTGTAATCTCAGCATTTTGGGAGGCTAAGGCGGGAGGATTGCATGAGCCCAGTAGTTTGAGACCAACTTGGGCAACATTGTGAGACCCTGTATCTATTAAAAAAATAAAATTTTAGAAAAAGAAATTCCAATAGAGCACAAACAGAAATCACACAATGTCACTTAAAGGCTATATTATTTGATAGTGTTGGGTGTGAATAAGGTGATGTTAGTGGTGATGTTCATGGGACTGTAAACTAATCATCAGGCCTTCTCAGTTATTCTGAATTTGGTCTTCCTGGTGTGACTTAGTTATTTTGCTTGGAATTTAGTTGTTCAGAAGGTCAATAAGTGATGAAATTTGTATTGAATTCCTACATTGTGTTGGGAATATGCAGAGGATTGTATATATACTATGTTAAGCCTCACAACTACCCTTGCAAATTAACTCATATTCTCTGTTTTATAAGTAAATACACGGTTTTTCAGAAAGAGTAACATAGGTTCGTAAGCTAATTTATGTCATTATTTACCAAACAGTGGTCTGAGAGTCTTCTGAGTATCAGGTACTTTGCTAGGTATCAGGGACACCTTTGGGCAGATTAAATCTTACCTTAACCTTGGGCAAGTTAAGTAGTCTGTGCAGAAGTACAACACATGGCAAATCCTCTGTTGTTACAGCAGAAACACAGAGGAAGTCCAACCAAAGCAAGCTGGGCTACAGAAAGAGTTTCCTGCAGGAGATAGTGCTTGAATTGAGCTTCCAAAGATTAAGGAGTGTTTCTACCTGGTAGAAGAGCATGCATGGCAGTGGTCCAGGCCAAAATGCTCCATGCTGTCAGCATATAATTTTTGAGCTCCTACTCATTTTCAGTCACTGCTCTAGGATAGGGGGTATAGCAGCAAATGAAACAGACAGACAAGGCCCTGCCTGCATGTAAGTTTCATGTAGCTGCTGAAAGACGTGCAATTAACAGAGTATATAAGCAAATAGACAAATAAACACTCTAGTACATCGTATATCAAATGGTGATTGGCTATATGTGGAAAAGTGAAACAGGGAAGAGGGTAAGGGATACAATTTTATTTTGTTTTTTTGGTGTTGAGTCTCACTCTGTCACCCAGACTGCAGTGCAGTGGCATGGTCACAATTCATTGCAGCCTCAACCTCCTGGGCTCAAGCAATCCTCCTACCTCAGCCTCTTGAGTAACTGGGACTACAGGCACACACTATCATGTTATATTTTATTTTTGTAGAGATAAGGTCTCCTATGTTGCCCAGGCTGGTCTCTAACTCCTGGGCTCAAGGTATTCTCCCTCCTCCCTGCCTCCCAAAGTGCTGAGATTACAGGCCTGAGTCTCACTGTGCCCTGCCCTGGAATAACTTATATAAGGTATTAAATAATACCTTAATAAGACTGTCTGGGAAGGTCTCACTGAGAGAGTTGCATTTGAAGAGAGTGGAAAAAAGAAACTACAAGGATATCTGGCTTAAAGCGGGGGAGGGAAGGGAAGCTTGCCTGGAACTTCAGGGATCCAGTTCACTAGAATGCCTGGAGGGATAAACCCAGAAGTGATGGCTGGTCAGGCTAAAGAGAAGTAATGTGATGTGGTTTGTGTTCTAGAATAAGTATTCTGGCTGATACGCTAGAATAGACCTTGGTGGGTAGGCCTTGGGTACAGATAAAGCAGAGGGACCAGTTGGGAGGCTGTTACGATGTAAGTAAGAGATGTTTGGCCCAGGTGGTGACTTAAAATTAAGAGGGCTTTGGGTACAGTTTGAAGGAAAAGCCCAGCACTTGCTGCTCTAGACCGGGGCGCAGACAAACCTTGGAGTGACTCCTTGTCCTGCTTGCATGGTGGCAAGTATGCCCACTGGGACTCAGTTCTGTGCACAAGCAAGTCCTGGAAACCTTTCAACCATCCAGAGGGGAGGGGTCAGGGTGGCAACTGGATATGGAAATTCAGGTCAGGGGAGAGGTCAGGCTGGAGATATGTGTTTAAGAGCTGTCAAATGTGGGTAGTATTTGAAGCTATGAGACTATATGAGATTGCCACAGAAGTAAGTGAGGTTAAGAGGTACAAAGTGTGAGCAATGAGTTCTCTAATGTTTATCAGGCCAGGGAGATAAAGGAGGAACAAGTCAACAAGTCTAAGAAGAGGACCCTGTGAGGCCAGAGGAAAACCAAGAGAGTATAGTATAAAGCCCTGTAGGCCCAGAGATGGAAGTTCCCAGGAGGACAGAGTGATTAGCTGTATTAAATGCTAACTGTAAGTGAACTATTGGATTTAGCAAAGCAGACATCATTGGAGATCTTGACAAGGGTAATTTAAATAGTATGGGGGTTGGAGGGAAGTGACTGGAGTGAATTCAAGGGCAAATGCAAGGAGAGGAACTGTAGATAGCAAGTGTAACCACACCAGGGGTGTTACCAAGAAACTGTGTAGAAGGGTGCTAGACCAGTGAGTGTTAAATGAATACCTCCCACACTACCCCCACACCATCCCACAGACACAATATAGAGATGGGTGCCAGAACAATGTTTGTGTGTTCAAAGAAATGAAGCAGTGGCTTGTGGGTTAAGTTTATATGTTAATTTTATCCTAGAAGCTACTGAGAAAAACTAAAAACCATTGAAAAAAAAATAGAGATGGAATCTTGCTATGTTGTCAGGGAGGCTTGTCTTGAACTCCTGCCCTCAAGCTATCCTCCTGTTTTGGCCTCTCAGAATGCTAGATTACAGATATGAGCCACTGCACACAGCCTACACTAAAATTTTAAGCAGGGGAATGACTTGATGAATTTGTAAGTTTGAAAGATTATTATGGTATAATTTAGTTCAGAGATGTGGATTAGAAGAAAGTATCAGTTAGGGGGTTACTAGATGAATTCATATTAAAGAATCTAAACCAGGGAGGGCTCCATGTTTTCTGGCAAAGAAAGTCTCTCTTCCACCTTTGAACAAAGTCCTTAGTTTCACTGTGATTCAGCCAACATGAACCAGTTGCTATGTTCTGCTCAGCACAGAGTGGGCACACCTGAAACCCTAGGTAGATGGCTACCTGGCACACTTCCCAGTGGGCTTTGTGCAGGGCTCCTTCAGGTGACCTCTCCAGGCCTTCAGGTTGCCTTGGCTTCTCTTATATATTCATTCCTTTGGCAGCTACACATGCCTGTGGAGTTGTTTTCCTTGTGTTTCTCTGTGCTTCCTGCACAGGTTTTGGAGTAGTTACTAGTGAGCAATTTTAACAAAATGCAGAATGTTCGGGTTGTTTTGGCAAGGAATGTTAACTTTGAGCATAAGAAATTCTTCATCTTTCAGTTTTCTGGGAAGGAAGTCTTTTAGTAGCTGATCATCTTAGTGCTTTATTGTAATTAGGCAGTACCTTTTAAACAATATGTATCTAACAGTCAGCTTATATTTGTTATAAATGCTAAAAGTAAAACCATGAGAAACCTGATAGACAATGTAATGGCTTTCTTGAAAGGGTTATAGCTAGAACACTAGAATAGGAATTATTTTGCCTTAATTCTATGCATACTCTTTCAAAAGAAATAAAAGAAACCTCATATTTCTCTTTCCTTTTTTCCCCCAGAAGGAGAACGGGCTTTACCATCAATACCAAAGTAAGTACTACTTTGTGTGTATTATTATTACCTAGTTTTGATAGATTCTTTAGGGAAATGGCTATGTTTTATTATTCATTTGCCTGAAAAATTAATTTTCTATATATGATCAGGGGATTGGAAAACAAAATATTTCCAGAAATAAATAAAATTATTTAGGTATTTAGATTTAACCAAAAAGTTTTACATTTTTTAAATTTTAAGTTCAATAGGGGGCCTAAAGAATATCATAATTATCATAGTGCTGAGAGCCAAAAACATTTGCTTTATATGTTATTGCTAATCTTTGTAAGAACTGGTATCATTCTGGCTATTTTACAAGTAAGAAAATTAAAGAGAATCCATTTATATTCATTTTCTTAATTTTGTATGTCATGAGTTTCATAGTAAATATGTTGTCCTATAAAATTAAAGGAATCAAATAGTAAGCCAAAGGAAATTATGTAATTCTATATTCTCAGTCATTGTGCTAGGAATTGGGGACCAATATATGAAGGTTAAAATCTAGACATTCACCTGTGCAGGTAAATAAACTGTTATAGCTGGGATAAAGAGGATGAAGCCTGGGCCTAGGTTTTGTTCTGTCCCTCTGTCTCTTTTCCATGGCCACTTCCTCTGGTTCCCTGTCCTAAGTAGATCCATCATGACTGTGTAGTTGGGGGAAGGTGGAAGAGCAGCTTCTAGCTTTGGGCAGTACACTTCACGTTATCAACAGTGTCTGATAGAGGTTTATTCATGTGCACGTCAGAGCAAGAATTAATGCTTATTAAAGTATCTTTAATTGTGTGAAGTTGAAAAATAATTTTGAGGATTCATTCACATAGCAATCAAAACTGGGCATGGTAGGATGTACCTGTAGTCCCAGCTACTTACAAGGCTGAGGCAGGAGGATCACTTGAGCCCAGGAGTTTGAGGCTATAGTGCACTATAATTGTGCCCGGACAGCATAGCAAGACTCTATTTCTTACAAACACACACACATACACACAGGAATCATCTACGCTGATATATAAGTAAGTGAAGAGGGTAGTAGGTTAGAAGCGATAACAGAAACTGGGAACACTAAAAGAGTGGAATTTCCACAAATCTTAGGGCAGCAGGACACCACTGCTGCTATTGATCAGATTTGGTGGTGAAATCCAAGCTACAGTGAAAAATTTGGTTGACCATAGTCTACCTAAATTGTGTGGTTAGGGGAAGACCCCAGTGTTTTGGCAACAGAATAAGGAACCAAATGATGTTATCTTTTTATTACACAATGTGTACTCTATGACTGCCCAATAAACATACTGTAACTGCAATAGAAGAAAAATTGATGAGTTGTTTCTAGTTTTCAAAAATGATATAGAGGTTGAGCATATCTAATTCAAAATCCAAAATTCAAAATGCTTCAAAATCTAAAACTTATTGAGTGCTAATATGAAGCCACAAGTGGACAATTTCATATCTGACATGTTATGATGGTCACAGTCAAAAATTTGTTTCATGCACAAAATTGTTTAAAATATTGTGTAAAATTACCTACAGGCTATGTGTATAAGATGTATGATGAAACGCAAATGAATTTTGTATTTAGACTTGGGTCCCATCCCTAGATATCTCAGTATCTATATGCAAATATTCCAAAATCTAAAAAAAAAAAATCTGAAATCTGAAACAATTTTGGTTTCTAAGCATTATAGATAAGGGATATTCAACTTGTACTATTTTAAGTTCCAATGTTTTCTAAAGTCTGTACATTAGAGGTTTCTGTTCAGTACTCTCCATATTAAATGCTTATGTATCTGGAAAAGGTTTTATTTTATAAAAAGATCAAGATAACTTTGACATCTACAAACTGTAGCGTTCTGTATTTTGTCTGTTGCAGGTTGGCCAATAGTGAAAAGCAAGGCATGCGGACACACGCAGTCTCTGTGTCAGGTAAGGGGCTCTAAGTAGCAAACCTCAAGAAACAAGCTCAAAGGGTAGGAAAATCATAGATGTCTTTTCATTTTTAGTGTAATTGTTTCATTCTAGAATAGCTTATAAAAAATAAAGCCTTCTGGTACCCAGATTTGCATAATTTTGCCATCATAAAATAGTTTTAAATATGGCTCATATATTTTATTTTTTTTAGATGAGACATATGTAAAATACCAGATTACTCATCAGGTTATATAGAATTCCAAGTTATTTTTCTGTTTTAATGTCATGTTAATCATATTTAGAATGAACATTTGAACTACTTTTGAAGTTGCCATCATAATTTATCTTTGCAGTTCAACAGAATATACTTTGTATATTTATTGTTTTTTGAAGTTCAGAAATTGTGAGACATTATGTAGTGGTTTTTGTCTTTCACAACCATCATAAAATGGTGTTTGAATATTGCTTTCTTAAAAACACAGTTAAGATACTGGCATAGGCATTATCTTAACTATTTGCTGGCATGATGAGTGTGGTGTACTTTCCTTGGTATGTTTCAAAATAGATATGCCTTTTTCCTCAGTTCAGAATGTGGAGAACAGAGGAAGGGGGAAGGAGAAAGCATATTCCATGGGCCCAAGTTTGCTATGTTAAAATTCATATATATATATATATATATCCACATTCACACATATATAATTTGTTCTTAGATATATGTGTGTACATATATGCTAGGTTTCTAAAATCATAATTTCCTCATAACTTTTCTTAATAAGAAGAGACCCAATTCCTGTTTAATTAATTTTGAGTCAGTTTTTTCTGAAATTTAGGAAAAATTTAATTTTGTTCCTTTTTCTGAAATTTAGTTTTGTACTTTTACCTAGTTGATGACTGAATTCTCTTTTAGTGTTTCAATGTAATTGCTTGTTTTTGGGGGGGGGGGGTTTGTGTGTGTGTGTGCATGAATATCCTATAAGCCCTTTCTCAATAAATACTTGTGCTTGTATTTGTATTTTTGGCAGAGATACTCAATGATGGTGTGTGATGCTGTCATAGTATTACGGCTTGAGAAATCATTACTAACTTCCTAACAGAGTAGAAAGAAGGTCGGGGTTCTAGAGCTTGTCTTATGGTTAGCTTCTGGGTTACTAGCATATTCGCTAATGGTTAATCATCCTAGTAAGCCTAATCCAAGACTTCCCGAAGCCCCAGATATCCAAAAGTGATAATGGGGCATTAAGCTACACTCACAAGCGTTTGGACTTGTTCAATCCCTGGTGGATACTAAGACTCGGTAGACTCGCCGATCCCTCACAGTTTGTGGTCTAGTTGGAGTGAGAAAGGCCACTGCCGCATACCACACAAGCTTAGGAGGGAGTAACCACTGGGCACCAAAGGATGTTGTGCAGAGTGTTCTGTAGAGTATGTAAGAGATGAGCTGGGCTTTGAGTAATTCATAGGCCCTCTGCTTCATCTTTTTGCCTGCCTGTTGGACAGCTTTCACAGTGAGCCCCAGGAACAGGTGACTTGCCTCTTGGTGTTTGCCATACTCCCTCCACAGACACTCGTGGCTTGATAGAGAACTGAAATGTCCCCTCATGTTCATGAGCATTTTCTCTGGCATCTGTCTTTTTGGTAGTAAAGTAATGAAATAAAACATGTCCCAACAGAACCTTCAAATCTGTTGTGTTCCTTCTATTTTAATCTCTGTTAATTAATATTCTCCATTAATATTTTGAACCTTGGAGTTTTTAGCAGCTGAACATCATCAAACTCTGGATTACACTTTCCCAGCCACCCTCCTCACTTTTCATCCTATTTCAGAAACCCATTAAGAAGAAAAAAGAACATTAGCTGACATTTAATGAGTACTGTAATAGATACTGTGTCCCAGGCTTAGTTTTATGCTCTGTGTTCTTTTACATGGATCTGCTAATTTGTTCCCTAAAACAAACCTGTAAGATAGTTTCTCTTATTGTACAGCTAAGGAGACTAAGGCCCAGTGAGATTAAGTAATTTGCCCAAGATTACACAGCTGGTAAAAGCTGGCGTCATTGTAGACTTGCGTATTTGGCTTTAACCCACATCTTAATTACTTGTGATTCTGCCTTTATTGTTTCTTCCTAAATATTCCTGAACTAGGAGTTCATACTTCAGTTCATACTTTGATTGCTACCACATTAATTTAAATAGGCAAGTCCCTGGTCAGAAGCTTTCAATGATACTTTACTATCCATCAGGTGAAGTTAAAGCTTCTTCACTCAGCCCTCCAAATTCTCCATTATGTGCCAGAGCCCACCTTTCCATTCCTCCTCCCTCTCATCCACATTGTTTTTCAGCCAAATAAAGTGGCGATTTTGCCCACACCAGCCTTCTTATTGCTATAGTTCTATTTGAGTTGTTCCATCAGCCTTGCTCTTTTCATCATTACATAGCAGTCTTCAGAGTTAATAATACTTTGATATATGATTAGCAGTTTGGTGATCTACAGATACAAATCCAGATGAAGAATGATCAATGTCTAGTGGACATGGAATGATACGGCACTGATTGTTTCAAGTCCTTAGTCATTCCACCCACTGCTTGCTCTCTTAGGTGGAATCAAGTGTGATATGTTTCTTTTTATTTCATTTTATTTTTTTAACAATACCATTGTGATATTCATGGTATAGTATATTTCTGTCTTCCACAAAGTCTGTAAAACCTAACATCTGACCAGTCCAGCCAGCCAAGGGTCTGTGCATTGTGCTTAACCCAAAAGCTGATATTTGACATTTTTAGGAATATCTTTGTTAAGCTGACACCTAGAAAGCTAGTACTATTACTAAATATCAAGGCTATTTTTCACCTGCCATGCTGGAAACACTGTACTGTGTGGGGTATAGTGCTGACACACCAATGTAGAGGTTCTGCTGCTCCGGACCCCTGTCAGATTCTGTGCCTGCTTCCCCACAGTAAGCCTATTCTGTTTCCAAGCTAGTGGGGTGAGGCTGCAGTCTAACTGTAGGTGAGCCATGGTTGTTGTTGTGTCATAGTTCATCTTGTTCAACCTCTAACAAGCCTTTCGAGATCAATATTATTCTAGTTCTACATTTCCATTTCACATTAGTTCATTCAACAAATATATCTTGGGTGCCAGGCACTATTCTAGGTGCTGAAATCTAGTAGTAAACAAAAACCACATCCCTACCTATATGAAGTTTACATTCTTGTGGAAGAGTCAGACCACAGACAATGAAATAAAATAAAGCAGGTAAATTGAGAGTGACGGGGCAGCTATTTAAACTGGTGGACATTGTATGGCAGTAAACCTGCACATGCATTAACTCTTGCGATGGATTGCAAAACCCTTTGTAATTATTATCTTGTTTAATTTGGTGTAGTTTCTGTCTGCTATTGAAAGCTTGATTTAAATGCTAGCTTTTAGGAATTTAAAGGAAAAAAACCCAACCTTGCCCTAATTTTAGAGTATTATCACTTAATACATGAAGAAATTCATTTTTTTTCCTATTGAATTCAAGGGATACCAACAAAAATTTTAAAACTAAAGTTTAAAAAGTTGGGTTTTTGGATTGCCTGAGTCTGTGGATTCGTGACCCGCCTGGGCAATTTGGCGAGACCTCATCTCTACAATAAATCAAAAAATCAGCCGGGTGTGGTAGCGTGCGCCCGTAGTTCCAGCTACTTGGAAGGCTGAGGCAGAAGGATCACCGGAGCCCAGCAGGTTGAGGCTGTGGTGGCCGGGAGCGGCCACTGCACTCCAGTCTGGGCGACAGTGAGACTCCAACTCAAAAAAAAAAAAAAAAAAAGTTGGGTTTTGTAAATTATATGCTTTAATATATAAATCAGTCAAAGTAATGCTACTGATAACTTTTATGTGCACAAAGTGATAGGTATTGGATGTTACTGACGTGTTTCTAATAGCTGGCCTACTGAAAATTCTTATAGTTTCAGCAGTTATGAATAGTGTTTTGTAGTCAGTCTGGTGTTGGGAGAGACTCCAAGCCATTGAGAAACTACAGTTGTCTCTGACTTATATAGACAGACTGACTGAACATGTTGTGCTTGAATAAGAAAGTGAATAATCAAAATAGCCTAACTGTGCTGCCCTCTTACAGCACCCCCAATACATTATTTGAACTTCCTTTATCACTGTTGAGATTTGAGTGTGCTACTTAGTCATATCCGTTTCCTCTGTGTTCTAAAGGAATAGAGAAAATACTTGTAAGTTCTATAGATACTGAAATCATAGTAGTTGTCAAGTAGTATCCTGAAAAAGACCTTGAACCAAGATGGGCTCCTTCTCCTTCACCCTTGAATTTAACTTCATCTCTCGACCGCAAGCAGTGCAGATAGAAACTTGCAGGTCTCCCTAGCAAGGGGTAGCCTGAGGCATTTTCCAGTAAATAAAAAAGAGATCAAATGAAAAGATGAGCAGTAATGAGTATAGCTCTTTACAGCTCACACAATCTTACTTTGTCCTGTGAATTTTGTTTCCAGAAGAGAGTGTTTCCTTCTTGTCCCCACCAGCCTCCATGCCATAAGAGAATATTTGGAGCAAAAATGTATTTTTGTCTTTATAAAATACATGTTTCACAGTTGGCAGTGTTGGATGTACATGGCTCATGAACCATCTTAATTCTCTATCTAAACTTAATAACACAATAACTAATAAGCTTTAATAATCTTTTTAAAAAAGATATTACTAAAATGCAAGAAGCCCAAGTATCATCGTGCTAAATGTAAAACAAATATTGCTAACATCAAAAGGCCCAGTTTTCTTCTTCTTTGCAGAGAATAATTTTAAATGAATGCTTGAAACTTTAAAGCATAAATTCTAGAATTTGACCTCAAAGCTTCCCCCCACCCTCCATTTTGTAGCTTATGGTGTCTACACAAAAATTGTGTGTTAAAATCAAACTGCGTAAGTCAAGACAAAATATTTTTGGTACTTTTATAAGAAGAAAACCATAGAAATGAACAAATAGTAACTCCCCGCTCACTATGTGTCATGCTTTTGAATTTTGAGTTTTTAAAAGTTTTTGTCATGGAAAATTTCAAGCATATGTATAAGAGAGAGAATAGAATTGTATCATGATTTTCTACATGCTTATCACCCAAACTCAGTGGCTAAAAACTGATAGCTAATCTTATTTCACCTCTGCTTCCTCCCAGTTACACAGACACATAATTCCCACTGGTTATTTTAAAGCAAACTTAAGGCATATTTCACCTATAAATATTTCTAAAAGATAAAACTTTTGATAAAACAGTGTCAGCTCCACATCTTTAAAATAAATAAATAATTTTCTCAAAGAAAAAAATATTTTATGAAATTAACTGATAGCATAATTTTCCTCTCTCTTTCCCACACACTCACTCATAGAAATCTGTGTATATTTCCATAAAGGATAAAACAATTCAGCTTTTCTGGAATATCCCAGCATATACCAGAAATGGCACACAAAGTCACCAGATCATAGGTGCAGCATTGAGCTTATGCATGATATGTGGCCAGCCTTCTTATAGGCTCTAAAGATGGCTTAATTCACCTTCAGTGACTCCTCATTCCACTAATAACACAGGTACTGACCCTACTTCTATAAATAGAAGATTTCACTGATATTCATAGATACAAAATGTGCCCCAGATCACAAACTTGCTTGAGTGTGGTTGGTGCTAGTGGAAACCTACACATATGTTAGTTCTACTAGTTAGTACTCAATGCAAAGCACCATTGACTATTTAAGCACTAGTTTTGACCTTCTCGCTTCCTTGGTGGCCAACCACTATTGCCACTGGGTACACCTGTTTGAGCTGTCTTTAGAAAATAAAATCTTTCCCAGACTAAATTAGAATCCCCAAAACTCAATCCTAGAGCGTTAAAGAGAATGTTTGGTGAGAATACAGACTCAAGTCTTCTTCCTGGGAAAGCCTCTGGAATTCTCAAGCCATTCCTATTCAGGACCTTCTAGCGGCCAGGGCCTCATGGAACAGATTTGCACCTCTGAGCAATGTGGCAATCAAAGAGCAGCTTTCATGCCAACGTGGCCCTGGGCCAAGGTGTGAATCTGCCTCCAGGCTTGTCCTTCTCCCTCTGGTATTCACCAGAAAGTTGAATTTCAGGAGAAAGTTGCCAAAATGTGGCTTCCCAGCTTGTGGTAGACAGAGGGATACATACAAAAGTGATCACTTGAAATGCAAGGAGCACAAATGAAATTCTTTGAACCCTATCAAGGTTTCCATGTATGGGTCCCTTCCTAAACCTCTCTGATTAGTAGTTTCTTAGTAGTTTGATTTGCGTGAGCACAACATGGAAAATATAAATGATTTCTTGGTTTAATGTTAGAATTGAAAGTATTAGTAGGACTAGATTATTTTCTATCTTTGAAGAGCAGTTAAAATGGCTTCTATTGTTCATCTTTGGACGTGTCATTTTATTTATGCATGGTACAAACAAAAAAGAAATTAGGCAGCCAACTGCATAAAACATACTCTGAATTTTTAAACTACAAATGAATCCTCCTAGGTTTCAACTTTGATTTTGTGGATGACTGTATGTGATAAGAGTCCAGAAACATCTGTTGCAAGCCAACTCTTTGCACATCGATACCTGTCCATGTGTATGTGTAAAATGTACAAATTTTGCAGAAGGTTCAGATTCTTAATAATTTTGCAGATGATTCAGATGTCATCAATCTACCACTCAGAATGATGCGTTAAACATTCCTTTCTTGTTTTCTAACTTTATTGAAAGAATTTTTGTCTAGTCAAATATTAGTCCTTGTATATGAGTTAAGAGACAAATATCTAATAATTCACAATAGATAATGGGTAGAGCTTTAAAGTGGAGCACTATACATAAGTAGAGAATATTTCATCTTTAACCTAGGGGAAATAAAATAACAGGGAAAAGGACTCTAGAGTTTAACAATATCTCATTTTAAAAATGACGTAAAAACTCAAACTAAAGACACAAATTAAGGGATGGCTATCTAGATAAAAGGCAGGTCTCAAGGTACAAAAAGTTGGTTTGCAACAGATATTGTTGGACTTTTGTCACATACAGCCATCCACAAAATCAAAGCTGAAAGCTAGGAGAATCCATTCATAGTTTAGAAATTCAGAGTATGTTTTTTGTAGAAGGATTAGTAATCATAATAAGTAACCAGATTTGCTACTAATTATAAATCCTTATTATGTTTCACTTCCTCTTTTAGACATTCCTATTCTCTCATTAAATCCCCCCAACAATTCTATAAAGGAAGGAATCCCTAGACCATTTTACAGCTGAGAAAGCTGAGGCACAGGAAGGATGGATAATTTAACCAAAATTACACAGAAAGTGGCCAGCTTAGAATTTGAACTCAGTTACTTCCTCTGGCTGTAAGGTTGAGCAAAAAGTTTATGTGAACTATACACTACATTTATATGTTTTAAATGTGATGTGATTTACAAAAAAGAATTTACATGCTTATTTTTTTAAATAATTAGAATAAAATACAAGTTTTATTTCTTTTGGAAAATAGATATAACTGTGCGTCTTCACTCCCCTAATTTTGCTCATGAATAAAATTTTGAGAACACATAACTAATTCTGATATTTGCTTTAGTTCCTGAACAATTTAGATTATTAAATGAAATTGGTGGTGAACTAGTGAAGTATTTCGCACTAAAATGTTTTGCCAAATCAAAACATTTTACGTGTCTTCAAAATTGATTTTAACCACTGAGCTTGCCTCTCTTGGTGTCTTATATCCTCTAAAAACCTAGTGCAACACTCTCCTCTTCTCCCTATAGAGATGTCATTCATCTCCCTAAATAATGTTCTTTTGCTAGAGATTGTTACCATTTTTAAGCCCAGAAACAAAAGCCAGTAAGTAAATCTGCCTGTTGCCTATTTCGTTAATGGTCAATTGAAATCCATTCTGTCATCCTTCCTCTCTTTGCCAATGTAGTCTGGGGGCTTTCACCAGTAATTTAATCTAACTCTATAATTTGTATCATTAAAAATACCCCCTTCAAAGAGAAAAAGTTAGAAATACCTCTGTTTTGTAAAAAGAACAACCTGATTCTAAAAGGATCTCTTGGAAGAGTTTTCTGTCAGTGCTTCTTTGTTCCCAGACAGACTGTGGGAAGCCATCTACTTATGGAAATCTTCCTTTGACATATGTCTTTTGTTGTCAAAATCTACCAAGCTTTCTTTGTCACTAAAAAATTCTTTATTTTCCTAATACAACATGGCTTGAGTGAAAATAGACATAGTTATGATTTATTTTTAAAATCATAATGTAAGTAATAGTCTCCTGTATGCTAACGTCTAGTTTTCATTTCTAGAGTAAAAAATGGCCTTGCTAAACTAATTTGCTTTTCAGAGAATTATTTTAAATAAATCTGTTGTGAATAACGAAGGGGAAAATAGCAAGCATCCATTATTCTGCATTATGACAAAGGCTTCATTAAAAAAATGTTCATTTTAAATGTGCTCTCCAAAACTTGCTGAAGTCTAAGGTGAAGCTGAGAACCTAATTAATAATACCTGATTCTAAGCTTATCCAGGAGAAAAATATAAGCCACTTTCTTTTTTTTTGAGTTGGAGTCTCATTCAGTCGCCCAGACTGGAGTGCAGTGGCCGCTCCTGGCCACTGCAGCCTTGACCTGCTGGGCTCCAGCAATCCTTCCGCCTCAGCCTTCCAAGTAGCTGGAACTACAGGGGCACACTACCACGCCTGGCTAATTTTTTGATTTATTGTAGAGATGAGGTCTCGCCAAGTTGCCCAGGCAGGTCTCGAACCCACGGGCTCAGGCAATCCACTCACCTCAGCCTCCCAAAGCGCGGGATTACAGGCTGAGCCACCGAGCCCGGCTATAAGCCACTTTCATTAAAAAATAAATAAATAAATAACAGTTGGTAATGCAATTTTTTTTTGCTTTTTAGTTTATTTGATTGGGACATAGAGGTTATAAACACCGAGTACAATGAATCTTATTATTGTAAAGTCAGTCATTCATTAATACTTAATAGTTACTATATGCTAGGTATTTTGTTTGTTTGTTTGTTTGTTTGTTTTGAGTTGGAGTCTCACTCTGTCGCCCAGACTGGAGTGCAGTGGCTGCTCCCGGCCACCGCAGTCTCAACCTGCTAGACTCCGGCGATCCTTCCGCCTCAGCCTTCCGAGTAGCTGGAACTACAGGCGCACGCTACCACGCCCAGCTAATTTTTGATTTATTGTAGAGATGAGGTCTCACCAAGTTGCCCAGGCGGGTCTCGAACCCGCGGGCTCAGGCAGTCCACTCACCTCAGCCTGCCAAAGCGCAGGATTACAGGCTGAGCCACCAAGCCCAGCTTATGCTAGGTTTTTAATTGGAGTTCATTCATCTTCATCCTTAAAGAGCTCACTTATGTCTAGAAGGGAAGCAGAGATACAAATAATAAAAGAGAGATGCTATGCAGTAAGTTTCATAATAAGTTCTTAGAATAATCTATATCCCGAAATATTGGTACCTCCATATGTAAACTTTCTAGATAGAATGTATGCATATGAAAACACAGATATGTTGTTGTTGTTGTTTTTTAACACAAATGGTAACTATACACTTTTTTCTGTACCTCCTTTTTCACTCAATAATCTATCCTGGCAGTTATTCCATATCAGTACATAGAGCTTTGCATGTCTAATCCTTTTAAGTGACTGCATCAGTATTCCATTATGTGGTGTGCTATTTAACTAGTCCCCTGGGGCTGACCATTTAGGTGGTTTCCAGAACTTACTATTACAAACATTTCTCCAGTGAACAGTCTTAATGTGGTCCATGCACGTGCAAGTGCGTCTGTGGGATAAATTCGTAAAAGTGCAATATTGGGTCAGATGCTTTTAAATTTTTGAAACATTTTATTAATATATTTTAATAAATCAACAAAATTCAATTTACTTGTGAGTATCCCTGTACCTGGCTTTTTATAGGACTAATGTTATATTTAACTAGAAGGGGTGAATGCAAAATGTCAGATGAGAAAGGGTGGGGTAAGGGATTTTGGTAAGTTGCTCCTTATTGGCAAGAGGAGCAGGAAGGATGTGTCATTATTTTCCCAGTTGGCAATATTTTGGTTCTAGAAATCCAACAATAGGTGCCACTTTAGGCCTTGCTACTCACCTCTCTCAGCATATGCCTAATCTTGATAAGCTG
Source organism: Tarsius wallacei (assembly GCA_963574415.1). Lineage (NCBI taxonomy): Eukaryota > Metazoa > Chordata > Mammalia > Primates > Tarsiidae > Tarsius > Tarsius wallacei. The sequence goes on from CAUYQG010106046.1 coordinate 40,540, forward strand.
ATATGTGCATTTCACAGTTACAGCTATCATTTCTATTACAATTTGTGGGTAGCTCTGTTTTTAGTCCCAGGACTCCAGTAAACTGAAAGAATATCTCCATTTCCGTATCCCATGTTATACCTATCAGAATATCTGAATACAAGCAAATGAATTCAGCAGTGCCAAACCAGTTTGCCCACTCAGACTTGGTGTTCTTTCATTCTAACCCACCGCCAAGTCACCTGAATTCCCTCTTCACAATATAGCTTCCTTCTGTTGCACCCACTCCATTTCCACTGTCATTCTGCCTAGCTTCTCTGCCGCCAGCCAGGAATACCTCCAATCCATCCTCATTGGTTGCTGCCCTAAATTGCCTTGAAAACCTCTTCCTTGGTATCTCCTGGCACCAAGGAAGTGTTAGCCTCTATCCTGTAAGGTAAAAATCTAAACTCCTTAGTTGGATATTCCAAGTGCTTCTACCTTGAAAAACCTCCTTCCTTTACATCTCTTTAATGAACATACCATTCCAATCTCATCACCTCCAGACTAATTACTCCTTCTCACAGGTGTCCCATCCCCGCTTCCCATCCACCTCTCCAACATTGTCCATTCTTTAAACACAAGCCCAACTTACTCTCCAGCTTACAACTGAGCTCTTTTCTCTCTGGATTTTTCATCTTGATTCTTAATCCTTCACTGCCTTACATGTAATGAAATTATTTCATCAAATATGTTTTGCCTTCTGAACAGTTCTTGGCACTGGGGACATATGTCTCGTGTATATTACATATTACATATCTACTGTAGCTACAAGGCTACACAGGTAATAGACTTTATTTGATAATAAAGTCATAGATTTTAATCTGGAAGCAACCTGGAAGCAACCCTAAGTCATTTCCCACTAGACTTTCACTTTATAGATTTAAAAAATAAGTAAAAAACAACCAGGGCTCCAGAGAAACAGTGCCATAATTGAAGGTCACATAGCTAATGTCAGAGTTGAGAGTATAACCAAGGTCTTCTCATTCTAGCATGTGTTTTTCTATTCCTCTCTTCCCAGCATTTCTCTCTGATATCATATAAAGAATATTCCAGTGGCTAAACACTAAGGCAAGCAAAAAACTGTTTACCTTTTACCCGCTTGTCCTGGGAAGTTCTTGTACATGTGTAAAATCTTTGTATCAGTATGTGCTTAGTTAGGGAAAACATTATTATTGTGCAATATTAGTTCTGACCGTTTCTTAATAGGAGTTTGTCATATATCCTCTCCCCTAGACTCAGTCTTCCTATAATCATTCACTTAATTCTAAATGTACATTTCTTTGAAAAGCCCACCATTTTTTGTGTGAATGAAACTGCTGACTATAGCAGGCATCACTTTCCTTCATGTTCTGAGAGAATGCTGAGGATGGAGTTACTGTCCTCAGGTGAGCGTGTCCCCATAGTCTGCTAGTTCTCTTTCACATACACCTGAGGTTTGCCAGTTCTCATTGTAGAACCTTTGGCACTTTCATTCACATGAAATGAATGGCCCCATCCCCATTGCACTGTGATGACTTGTCTGTAATATACCACAGGCATATGTGATCATTTGACCTCATTTCAGGGTACTGCTTGACCAGGTGGTTCTTATTAATACTCTATACAGGAAGACTTAAAAAAGCCATTAGTATTTCAGTGCCATTTATACAAGCTAATTCGGGGCTCTTTGTGGATCATCTAACCTTTCCCTATGGCGTTGAGTATGGTTTAAATGTAAGAGTTTAAGCTAAATGTGCTCTGGGCTGGCATGAACCCCCACACCTGTACAGATGAGACACATGGCCATTGGATCCATCCCTTGTTGACTATGGAATTCAATGCCCAATTTACATTTTAACCATGTACCAAAGAATAAGCTGATTTTTTTTTCAGTTCCTTTTTCAATGTCTCTGTCAGTCATAGCATTCTTCAATGCCTGCTTCTGAGTGTACCATTCACTTTCAGATTTGAGTTGTTCATGATTGTATATGTAGAGAACTTATCTAACTTCAGATAACTGGCATGCAAAAGAATTTGACAGAATCTGCTCAGAAAAAAAAAGGCATCCTACCTCTCACAAGTTTTTTTTTATATATTAATGAAGATAGTCGTCCTAAAGGTTTCTGGATGACTATCTGAAAAATCTTCAGCATCCTTTGTTACATCCTGAAATAGTGGTACTTAAGGTCAATAGACATACCTTATAGCCCCCTTCATTCAGTCATTGATAAGAAGCTGTGGGAAGGGCAGTAAATCACTGAAAAATCCAATCAAGAAAATAAGAAAAACATAAGTTAAGTAGAAATAAAAGGATATAAAAATGGATACTGAGTAGATGGCTAGATATTTAAAAAAAAAACTATACAGTTGAATACTTGAAAACTTTGAAATAATGGTTTTCTTTACAAATTATGTCTAAAATGGTTTGGAGATTCTGTAGTAAAGTGATCAGGATGCTGAATGGTACACACTGGATATACACATAATTTCAAATATGTTTGTGTGTACATTTATGAAAATATAGAGAAATGTCAATAGTGGTTATCTTTGTGTAGGAAGATAAGAAATGATTTGTATCTTTTTATATGGTTCTATATTTACAAATGTTTTATGATGTGTGCAAATTTCTGTTTCAGTAAGAAAAAAGAAGGAAAGCTTTCTCTATTATAATCAAACATTTTTTGTAACCCAGATATATGAATCATAGTTATTCTTTATTAGGGACTATGACAGAACAGAGCTGGGTGGGGGAAGGAGGGAGGGAGGGAAGGAAGGAGGGAAGGAGGGAGAGAAAGAGAGAAAATGTGTTTTAACCTATATAGTGCTGATAATTTACACATCTGAATAACAATGCCACAGGGAACAGTTAGGAAATATTACAGCTTATGGGCTTCAGATTCAGACCTAGTATGAATCTTGGCTTCACTCCTTACTAGCTGTTATTTAAACCTCTCTATTCCATCTCTAAGCCTCAGTTTTTTTATCAGTAAAATAGTGATAGTAGAACCTATCTGTCTCTGAGGTACTCAGCATAGTGCCTAACACAATACCCAATAATTCAGAACTATCATTATTATTGATAAACTCCTTAATAGAGCTCACCTGGCCCTGCACCAGCTGGCTCCTGCAGCCACTCATGTCATCAGTTATGTCTGTCTCTCAGCCAGTATGCTAACAATTTCTCCATTATCTTCTGTCCTCAAACCATACAGCCATCAGAGTGCTTTTCTGAATGCTCATTTTTTCATACCTGACTCAACTATCATCTCTTTTAAGTCATTTTCCCAGTTCTGTAGTCAAAGATAATTACCCGCCTCCGTTCCACTCCTCTAAAACAAGTGGTCCCCAACCATTTTGGCATCAGGGACCAGTTTCATGGAAGAAAATTTTTCCATGAACCAGAGGGAGGGATGATTTCAGGATGTATTACATTTATTATGCAGATCATCAGAAGCATTAGATTCTCATAAGGAGTGTACAACCTATATCCCTCACACACAGTTCACAATAAGGTTCATACTCCTATGAGAATCTAATGCCACCACTGATCTGACTTGATATGAACCTCACCCACCACTCAACTCCTGCTATGCGGTCCAGTTCCTAACAGGCCATAGACTGGTACTGGTCCATGGCCCAAGGGTTAGAGAACCCTGCTCAAAAGTATGTAACTGAACACTCATGATTGTTGTACATTTCTGCTACTCACCTAGACTGTGAGAGGGTGGACCCAGGCAATATGCATCTCTGAATCCTCTACACCTAGCACAGTGTGTGAATGCACAGGCGTACATCTTACAATACAAAAATCGCTAAGTGAATCGCCCTTTTAAAAATCTACAAAGAGATTTTTAGTACTCACTTCTGGACTATTCTGTCAAAATAGTCTTGAGTCTAGAAAGGCCTACATTTAATACTGAAATGTGGTATATGATTTTAACAGATAATTTGAGGCAAAGACACTTAAAAAATAACTTAATAGTTTGTATCCCAGTATATGGCAGCTGTGTAATCTACATCTAGTTACTATTACCTACAGATTTTTTCAAAAAAATTAAAAACACTTCTGTTTGCTTCCATGGAAAATTATCCTATTAGTCTAAAATTTTCCTTAATTTCTCAGAATTATAATTGCAAAATATACTCTGGAATCCACATTATTTTTTTGTATGTTAAAAAAATCCTATTATTTATGGGCTACACTGAATTTTTTTCAATTAAAGGTGATTATTTCTGTCTCATATTTAAGAAACATATTTTGTTAATGTCTGAGTACTTACTATAGTTCTTTTGAGCAGTACAGGTTTATCATCACATTTTCACTTTTCATGGCTCTGCTTATTTTTTGTTATTCTCATCTTTGGTTTATTCAGGTGTTTCACAAATATTTCTATCATTTAAACTTGATTTTTAGATTGATGGTTCAAACAACAACTACAAAAAAAACCCCAAACAAACAAAAAAAAACATTTAAAATTTTTCCATATGATAAAGTCATTTTAAGGTCAACATAAATAATAATTGATGGAAATAAATGAAAAAAGTTGCTTCCTGTATGAGAAAGATCAAGTTAGAAAAAATGTAAAACACTACCAACTAAAGAAAACTGTGTAAACTCATAAAGTACAAGCTTTTAAAACTTTCAGCATAAAAAACCCACGTATTTTGAAAGACAGCTGTGCTCAGTAACATGCTTTTATTTAAAGCTTGGAATTGGTATCGAAGTCACAGTGTAGATCTAGTTAGGAAATATCTAAACCCTTCTTCAAAGAAATAGACTCTAGATTATATTTTAAAACTCAGTCCAGTATTCTTAGGGGAGGATTAAGTTTGAATTTTTGTTTTAAACAGATGTGATGTTAAGATGCTAGCTGGAAGTTTTTGCAATACTGAAAAAAGAGAGTGAGCTTGGTGGTGGATTTCAGAAGGAGCTGGCAGGGCTTGGGCACATGCCCTGTCCTCACCATACGTGTGTCCCTTACCTTGTCCTCACCATGCATGTGTCCATCCCTAGTTTGCGTGTGCCCCATCCTCACCCTTCGTGTGCCCTGTGCCCTGTTCTCACAATGTGTGTACCCTGCTCCCACCATGTGTGTGCCCCGTGCCCAGTCTTCACCATGTGTGTGTCTCATCCCCACTGTGTATGTGCCCCTTGCCCTGTCCTCACCATATATGTTCCCTGTCCTCACTGAGGTGTGCCCTATCCTCACTGTGTGTGTGCCCTTTGCCCTATCCTCGCCATGTGTGTACCCTGTTCCCACCATGTGTGTGCCCCATGCCCTGTCTTCACCATGTGTGGATCCCAGTCCCACTGTGCATGTGCCCCATGCCCTGTCCTCACCATGAATGTTCCCTGTCCTCACTGAGGTGTGCCCTGTCCTCACTGAGCGTGCCCTGTCCTCACTGTGTGTGTGCTCCATGCCCTGTCCTCACCAAGTGTGTGCCCCATCCCCAGTGTGTGTGTGCCCCATACCCTGTCCTCACCAAGTGTTTACCCTGTCCCCATGTGTGCACCCCATACCCTGTCCCCACCATGCGTGTGCCCCATGTCCTGTCCTCACCATATGTGTATTGTCCCCACTGTGCGTGTGCCCCATCCCCACTGTGCACGTGCCCCTTCCTCTGTTCTCACTGTGCATGTTCCCTCTCCTCACTGAGGTGTGCCCTGCCCCCACCATGTGCATCCCCAACCCCACTGTGCATGTATCCCATGCCCTGTCCTCACCACATATGTGCCCTGTCCCCACCACGTGTGTGCCTCATGTTTTGTCCTCACCCTATGGGTCCTGGCCCCACCGTGTGTATGCTCCATCACCACTGTGCGTGTGCCCCTTGCCCTGCCCTCACCACGTGTGTGCCCTGGCCCCACTGTGCATGTTCCCCATGCCCTGTCCTCACCATGTGTGTGCCCTGTTCTCACCGTGTGTGTACCCCATGCCCTGTCCTCATGTATGTGTCATGTCCCCACCGTGTATGCCCTGAGCCCTGTCTTCACAACGTGTGTGTCCCATCCCCACTGTGCATGTGCCCCTTTCTCTGTCCTCACTGTGCATGTTCCCTGTCCTCACCGAGGTGTGCCCTGTCCCCACCATGCATGTGTCCCTTGCCCTGTCCTCATTGTGCATGTTCCCTGTCCTCACTGAGGCATACCCTGTCCTCACCATGTGTGTGCCCCATTCCCAGTGTGTGTGCGCCCCATGCCCTGTCCTCACCAAGTGTATATCCTGTCCCCGTGTGTGAACCCCATGCCCTGTCCCCACCATGCGTGTGCCCCATCCTCACTCTGCATGTGCCCCATGCTCTGTCCTCACTATGCATGTTCCCTGTCCTCGCTGAGGTGTGCCCTGTCCTCACTGTGTGTGCTCCATGCCCTGTCCTCACCACATGTGTGCCCTGTCCCCACCGTGTGTGTCCCCAGCCCCACTGTGCATGTATCCCCTGCCCTCTCCTCACCATGTATGTGCCCTGTCCCCACCATGTGTGTGCCCCATGTTTTGTCTTCACTGTGTGTGTCCTGGCCCCACTGTGTATGTTCCCCGTCCCCACTGTGCATGATCCCCGTGCCCTGTTCTCACCATGTGTGTACCCCGTGCCCTGTCTCATGTGTGTGTCCTGTCCCCACCATGTATGCCCCATGCCCTGTCCTCTCCATGTGTGTGCCCCGGCCCCACCATGTGTGTGCCCCATCCCCACTGTGCATGTATCTCTTGCCCTGTCTTCACCATGTGTGTTCCTGTCCTTACTGAGGTGTGCCCTGTCCACACCATGTGTGTGCCCTGTGCCCTGTCCTCACCATGTGTGTGCCCCTCCACAGCACGCGATGCCCTTCTGGAGGATCTCCAGCCACTCGGACCTCATGGCTCTGCATCATGCCCTGGAACTGGAGTACCTGTAACCACGCATGGCACTTTGACACCACACAGCTGCTCCGGGACCAGGGAGAGATTCAACAGGCCTGAGTCTCATATCAGCACCAGACTCCAGAACTTAATGATTTCAACATGATGATGCACAGCAGCTGTCGGTCTTGACCTCTGCTCTAGTGGTCAGTGGAGG
>CAUYQG010106048.1:0-24335 GCA_963574415.1 Tarsius wallacei
GAGTGCAGTGGCCGCTCCCGGCCACCGCAGCCTCGACCCGCTGGGCTCCGGCGATCCTTCCGCCTCAGCCTTCCAAGTAGCTGGAATTACAGGCGCGCGCTACCACGCCCGGCTAATTTTTTTATTTATTGTAGAGATGAGGTCTCGCTTGCTCAGGCGGGTCTCGAACCCGCGGGCTCAGGCAATCCACTCACCTCAGCCTCCCAAAGGCGCGGGATTACAGGCTGAGCCACCGAGCCCGGCTGGGTTTTTTTTTTTTTTTTTTTTTTAATTTGGAATGCATTTTTGTATTTTATATGGGCTTTATGGATATTTGTATTGTATTTAATTCGGTTTGTATTGCATTCCTGATCATCCTTTCTCCTTGGATTTGTTTTTAGAATAAAAATAGCTCTTTGTTTATCATTCTACCTTGTTGATCCTTGTTAAGCAGGTACCTGGTCTGAGATAAGTTTGAGGCATTGAAATACTAGAAAGGAATCCACCACTAAACTAAGCAATAGTTCCAGTCTCTCAACAGAACTTTGAACATGGATCTGGGTTCTTTGAATTCAAAGTAACATGTAGCCTATCAAGAAATCCCAGAGGCTGTTCAACAGTGATGATTATGAGATCCAAAAATAGAACCAATAAGTCGAAGACAAAAAACTGGGTCTATTTTTTTTTTCTGGAAGGAAAAAGCTAAGGGAATTTTTAAAGACTGTCTTCAAATTTGTGAAGTCCATTATTACTCCAAGGATTGTGATATATTCTCTTTTTGTATACTCTGTGGATGAAAATCAGGAAAAACTGGTTTAACTTGTAACAGCCGAGACTTAGGTTAGATGGGAAGAAAACAATTTCTGATAGGTAATGCAAAATGAACACCAAGCAAGTGTGTGGATTTCATTTGTTTAGTAAATATTTGACCATCTGCTAGACATTGGATTGAATAATCTTACCTATTGGTGATGATTCAAAGCTAAGTCTTTGTCTTAAGACCCTAAGGTTTTATTATGATTCTATACCCATTCCATTTTGTACTTTTTGAATGTCAGTCACTTTGATGATGATCTCTTCTTGGAAGCAAAGATTATCCTTCTCAGTATTATCCTTAGGAAGTAGTAACTGTAGTCCATTACTGAATTATTTGTATCTGTGCTAACGGTGAAGTGGGTATTTAAGAAAATACTGTGCTAAAATGCCAGTTTGAGGGTGACGGTGCTTAAAGTTGGTGATGATGGCTTTTTTAACTCTGTGTCTTATCACCTGTGATGTCTTGGACCTCAGGTTCTTATTATAATAGATGTTTACTTTCTAATTCAGAAGATTGGCTGTTAACAAAACCTCCAATTCTGCAGGCTCCGGGTGGAAGCACTGTCTGGAGCCTGGTTTCATTGGCCCTCAGATATCGCCACCTCGTGAGTGGTTAAGGCTTGTGCTGTGACATTTAGAGCCCAACCTCTTCAATAAAAAGTAGAATATTTTATTTGTAAGGATTTTTTTAAAATTAATTTTTTTTGGCTCTCAGTGTATATTATTCCCCCCGTGACACAATTAACTGAAATTATTCATTTTATTTATTTATTTATTTATTTATTTATTTTGAGTTCGAGTCTCACTCCATCACCCAGGCTGGAGTGCAGTGGCACACTCATGGCCACCCCAGCATCGACCTGCTGGGCTCTGGCGATCCTTCCGCCTCACCCTTCCAAGCAGCTGAAACCACAGGCACGCACTACCATGCCCAGCTAATTTTATTTTATTTTATTCTTTTATTGTAGAGATGAGGTCTGGCCAAGTTGCTCGGGCTGGTCTTGAACCCACGGACTCAGGCAATCCTCTTGCCTTGGCCTCCCAAAGTGCTGGGATTACAGACTGAGCCACCAAGCCTGGCCATTTTATTTTTTTCGAAACAAAACATAACAAAAATCCTACAAAGTAAATTACAATTCTAAACCTGATCTTCTGATACTGCAAACTGAGAAAACTCGAACTCTCATAAATTAAAGATAGGCCAGCTGATGGTTTCTGAAAGTCCAACCTACTATACCATGCCTCCAAGGTTCTGAAGTAAATTTCTAGATGTTACAATGTTGTCTAATCATTTAAAGCTTTTAAAATTCTGGCTTTTGAAATAAGAATTTAATGGTTTTTCAAAAAAATACTATTATTTTCTTGATATATTTTTTCCCTATATGAGTTTACAACTCTTAAAAGGAATTAAAATATAAAACTTATCTTTCTCCTATAATAGAAGTAAGCTATGTTTGTGATGCGCTTACTTTTTTTTCTTTTTTCTTTGATGGGTTAAATGTAATTTGTCAGATGAGACAAATTTTATTTTTTATTTTTAAAAAATTTACATTAGAAATGGGGTATTTCTATTTTGTTCAGACTGGTCTCAAACACCTGACCTCAAGCAATCCTTCTGCCTCGGCCTCCCAAAGTGTTGGCATTACAGATGTGAGCCACTGTGCCCAGCCGGGAACCCTTATTTCAAATACACATTTTGAAATTTATTTGAAAATAAAATCAACCAGGCATAGTGGCATACACCTGTAATCTTAGCATTTTGGGAGGCCAAGGCAGGAGTATTGCTTGAGGACAGGAGACCAGCCTGGGCAACATAGTGAGTCCCCATCTCTACAACAAATTAAAAAACAAAAAATTAAATGGGCTTGATGGTACATGCCTACAGTTCCAGCTACTTGGGAGGCTGAGGTGAGGATCACTTGAGCTCAGGAGTTCAAGGCTCCAGTGAGGAACCGTGATTGTGCCTCTGCACTCCAGCTTGTGTGACCAAGTGAGACCCTGCTCAAAAAAAAAAAAAAAAAAAGAAAGAAAATAAAAGAAAATCAGATTTCTTCCAAATGTAGCCAACACTCAATCTAAATTGTTAGAAATCTATTGTGACGGCAAAGGTAGTTTTAAATTGAGATGATTGATTCTAAAGCTCTCAGTCAAGTAATCTACAAAGTGCGGTAAAGAGTCTACATTTAAGACTTAGATTATGAGATTATGGTTCCTTTCTTACTTTCTTATTCCTTCCCCCATTTCATCCTCATTTCCTTTCCTTCTCTCCTTTATTTCTACACTATCGTTATGTTTCTATAGTGAAATATGGTACAAGGATGTAATTTGTTGTTGAGACAGGGTCTTACTCAGATGGTCAGGCTGCAGTGCAGTGACACAATCAGTGCTCACTAGCCTTGAACTCCTGGGCTCAAGTGATTCTCCTGCCTCAACCACCTGAGTAGCTGGGACTACAGGCATGTGCCACCACACCCAGCTAATTTTTAAAATATTTTTTGTATAAGCGAGGTTTGCTACACTGCCTAGGCTGGTCTTGAACTCCTGGGCTCAAGTAGTCCTCCCACTTCAGCCTCCCGAAGTGCTGAGAAAAACAGGTGTGAGTCACCTTGCCCAGCCTGGGATGTAATTCTTAAAGTAAATCCTTTCATCATTCTTAAACTTTTTTTTTTTTCTGGCTTTTGAAGTAAGAATTTAATGTTTTTTCAAAAGAATACTATTATTTCCTTGATGTATTTTTCTCCCTATATGAGTTTACAACTCTTAAAAGGAATTAAAATATAAAACTTATCTTTCTCCTGTGATAGAAGTAAGCTATGTTTGTGATGTGCTTACTTTTTTTTCTTTTTTCTCTGATGGGTTAAATGTAATTTGTCAGATGAGATAGTTTTCATGCTGGTATTTTTTCATCTGTTCAGAATTATATGACTTTATAAATCCAGCGGCTGAATTGCAGTGTCTATGCAGAATGATTTGGTTGACCGGGTTCTCGTTTACCCTGTCCTTTATTTCTTCTAGATACATTTCATATTGCTCTTCAGTCGACAAGGGAAATTACGGCTGCAGAAATGGTACACTACTCTCCCTGACAAAGAGAGGAAGAAGATCACCCGGGAAATTGTTCAGATCATCCTCTCTCGTAGCCACAGGACAAGCAGTTTTATTGACTGGAAGGAGCTAAAACTTGTTTATAAAAGGTGTGAGTAACTTTATGAGATTTTGAAATCTATTTGAATATAAAATCAGCTAGGCACAGGGCTTATACCTGTAATCTCAGCATTTTGGGAGGCCTAGGCAGGAGGATTGCTTGAGGACAGTTCTAGATCAGTTCGAGAACTGAATTTCTCATTATTGCTTTGTTTTGCTCTAGTCTTGAACATTTTTGATTTCAATTCCATTGCAATGGAACCAATTCCTTCATTTACTGAAATCTTTGAAGGCTGGGGCCCAAATATTGGTACCAATAGACTAACTAGAAAAGATCCTTCATTTTATTAAAGAAGTTCTATGTGCCAGGATGGATTCTAGGTACTTAAACTACATGTTTATGGTGCACACGTACATTCAAGAAATATTTTACGAGCACCTATTATATTCCCAGCATTGTTCTAATGGCTATGGATAGAGCAGCGAACAAGACATGTAACATTCCTGCTTCCATGGAGTATACTCATTTGTTAAGTAAACAAATGAAATCTTTTGTTAGTAACAAATGCTATGGAAAAAATGCAGGTTAGTGTGATGGATGGGGACTATGATCAAAGAGGGCAGTTCTTATTATATTTCTTACTCATATTTGCAGTAAAAACTGAGGACATCAGTCCCCAGTCATAGCAATTGAGAGGTAGCTGGTAAAGCCAGGATTCAAATCCAGATCTTTCTGACTTTAAAGCCTATATATCCTTTCTATCATACCTGCTTATCATGGGCAGACCATACCAGAAAGAAACCTTAATTTGTAGATACGAGAACCAAGGCCCGAGTGTTAACAATTTTGCCCATGGAGGCCCAGGTAATTGATGTCTAAGCCAAGGCCAGAGCACAGCTGAGTTGACCCTGCATCTGACACCATACTGCAACTTTCAGAAGGAAAACACACATTAAATATGCTCTTGCAAAGAATGTTTATAAAACTCGATGGGAAAAAAAGAGGTAGCCTCTGCAGGCTGATACTTAATGGAGTAAATTACCAGCAAATGCCTTCAAAGCCTGCTGAGTCCAAGGTTAGAGTTTGATGGGATGGGAGTCACTTACAGAATGACTGAAGCATGGTGTGAAGGGAGAGGGTGGGGAGTGTGGGCCCCTGAGAACGTTGGTTAGGCAACGTTGATTTCACAAAGAACAATTTACAAGCTGGAGAGGGGTGTGGAAAACACTCTGATTACCCTGGGCCAAAGGATGTTGTCCCCAGTTAAAAGTTCTTTGAGGTAAAGTTTTGTTGAGAGATTTTTGTATAATTAGCAGAAGTGGTCCGATCACCACCATATTTTTATATATCCTGACATATTTTGGGATGATATTGGATGGGTTTGTGATGAATGATGATTTCATACTTGGATGGGAGAGGCTCTGGTGGAGAGGACGTGACTTTGAATATCCATTGGGAAAAGTCCATCTTCAGATTGTTTAATGTATCAGTTTGCTTTTTCTTTATTCTTTTTTCAAGGTATGCTAGTTTATATTTTTGCTGTGCAGTAGAAAATCAGGACAATGAGCTCTTGACACTAGAGACTGTGCATCGTTATGTGGAGTTACTGGACCAATACTTTGGAAATGTAAGTGTTCTTCTGGTCTATTAGGGTTAATTACAGTCACCATCTCAGCTCTTACATACTTCTGTCTCTCATCTCTTTCCTTCTTTCTCTCAAGTCTAAAATGTGAATTGTATTTGTACCAAGGAGCATACCAGTCTACATAGGATCAGAATACAAGGTTTTCGCCTTGCTTATAGTTCTTTTTTCTTTTGAGTTGGAGTCTCACTCCGTCGCCCAGGCTGGAGTGCAGTGGCACACTCATGGCCACCCCAATGTCAACCTTTTGGGCTCCTGCAATCCTTCTACCTCAGCCTTCCAAATAGCCAGAACTCTAGGTGCGCACTACCACGCCCAGCTTTTTTTAATTTTAATTTTTAATTATAGAGATGAGGTCTTGCCAAGTTGCCTAGGCTGGTCTTGAATCCACAGGCTCAGGCAATTCCCTCGCCTTGGCCTCCCAAATGGCTGGGATCACAGGCTTAGCCACCGAGCCCGGTCCCTACTTATAATTCTTAACAAATGAAAGACCCATCATTTTCAAGAGGTAGACAGACCATCTTTATTTTCAGACCACAAATACACAAGAGACCTTATTTCAGTGAACCAAAATTTAATTGTGAAGGATTCCTTAATATTCTGTCCCTTATTCCTCATTGGCTTTGTCCTCTCTCTTCTATTTTGACTTTTTACCCTTTCACTAGCTTTTTCTCTAAGCTATAAATATTTTTAAATTTTATATATGAAAAACAAATAAGCAAAAAAACAAAAAACAAAAAGCAAAACCAAATCCCAAATCCTTTCTCTTCACATTGCTATTCAACAATCATATTGAATTTTTGCCAAGTGAGATGCTGTACCAGGTGCCCCAGTCCTCAGAACCCATTCACTCTGCAGGGAATTACAGCATGGGTGAGGTCCATCTTTACTGCGCCAAGGACATCAGAAAGTTCACACTGAACCCTCCCAAGGTTCCACACCTGTGATTCCTCTTAAGTCTTCCCCTGCTTTCACCTCTTTGCAGCACCGGGTCCTTGCTCATCACAACGCTTTCTTTACATTTGCCCATCTTTATTTTGCCATGACATTTATTTCTGCTGATACTTGTCCTGTATTTCTGAAGGCCCTTCCTTGGTTTCATCCACTGAACTCCCTTCCTCCTCCTGCCCTCTGCATATCCTCATCTCTTCTTCTTTGTGTGTCTACTGACTCTCTCCTGGAAATGTGCCACTAAGTGACTCTTCTTCACATTGTTGGTGACAATCTTCACTAGGCTTCTCATGGTCAAGAACTAAGTGCATCTTCTGAAAACCTGTTCTGTTTTGTGGTTGGAATTTATGATATTCCAGGACCCTTCAATGCAGAAGGGTAGTTTTTCTTTCATATTTTTTTCTACACTTTGCTAGAATCTACCTCTATCTATTCAAATTGTGCTAAAATTCATCTCCTTTTTTCTACTCTCACTAGTATAGGCTTATTTGGGATTTCAGTTTTGCTTTTCTCTTAAACATCATATCTGGCACTTTGTGCCTCTGGGTTTTTCTCTGTTTCTCTTCTTGGTCTGTTAGTTATTATCTTCTTAAAAAAAAACAGATCTAGCTGGTTGACAGAGTGACACTCTGACTCAAAAAAAAAAAAAAAATCACACAGATCGAGTTTGGGTGTGGGAGTATATCCTTGCTACTCTGGAGGCTGAGGCAGAAGAATCACTTGAGCTCAGAAACCCAGGAATTAAAGACCAGCCTGAATAACATAGTGAGACACTGTCTCAATATTAAAAAAAATAAAAATTATAAAAAAAAAAAACAAATAAAAAGCCAAACACAGATCTAGGTGTGTTGGTCCTTTGCAGTCACTTTCCATCATCTGCAATGAATACAATTCTAATCTCCTAGGCTGACATTTAATCTTTCAAAACATTGATCCCAGACCACTCCTCTGACCTTGTTGTTTTTCTCATTATATGCCAGACAATGTTCCAGTGACAAGCAACAGCCATGTAGTATTGCTAACTGGCAGCAGATTTGCTTGACCAACAAATTGCAAGTCTCCTGAGTCCATGATCTAAGACTCATTTTTCCCTTCTACCACTTGTAACCAGCTGTGGGCTAGCAAATGTTCCAAAACATTTAATGTAGTTCACAGTCTAAATAAATAAATCACTGGATTTGGAAAATGTTTTCTTCTTCTTTTTTTGAGTCAGAGTCTCATTCTGTAGCCCAGACAGGAATGCAGTGGCACACTCACAGCTACTGCAGCCTGGACCTGCTGGGCTCAGGCAATCCTTCTGTCTCAGCCTTTCAAGTTGCTGTAATTACAGGTTTGTGCCACCATGTCCGGCTAATTTTTTGGTTTATTGTAGAGATGAGGTCTTGCCAATTTGCCCAGGCTGGTCTCAAACCCCTGGGCTCAGGCAGTCCTCTCACCTCTGCCTCCCAAAGTGCTGGGATTATAGGTGTGAGCCACAGTGCCTGGTGGAAAATGTTTTCTTCTGAGTAATATTCTCTTCCCTATTTCTTTGCTGAAGATTTTTATTAAGGATTGTTAGAAGAATTTGCTTCCAGAAGGGGTTTCTCTATTCTCTTTAACGGAATGAGCAGTATTGAATGGGTTTTATCAGATTTGTTGCACCACTTTTCATAAGGATGAACACTCAAAAGATTTGTGAAAGACTTTTTCTCCCTCCTTTTTTTCCCTTTGTAAATGATGTCATAAGATCTAAAATGCTGCTTCAGGGATTTCAGGTTGTTGGTCAATATGTAGTAGTAATAAGACATCTAGATATCTTTTCTTTCTCCTCCTCTTGATGTAACAAGTTTATTTTCATTTTTAAAAATGTGCCAATGTATAATAGCATATTTTCAAATGTGAGAATATGTAATGCTTTCTATTATTCAAATGAAGTCCCCCCCACTTTCTTTCATAAATTTTTTGTAGAGACGTCTAGCTATGTTGCCCAGACAGGTCTTGGACTCTTGGGCTCAAGAGGTCCTCGCACCCTGGCTTCCCAAAGTGCTGGGATTATAGGGATGAGCTACTATGCCTGGTCTTGTGCTTGCTTTTGAAATAAAAGACAGACTTGGCCTTTTGCAAGGGCCTAAAGTTTTCCTGAGATCTGTGCTTTCCTGTAACCTGCCTTCTTTTCCTCATTTCTGTACTCTGATTCGACCTGTGGCATTTTCCTAGATTAAATCAACTGTAATAATATGAATTGGGGCTGAATTTTGATCTCAATCTGTCTGGGTGAATTTCTACCAGGTATCTCAGAGCATGTTGCTTCTCAAGAGAATTGGTGTGACCTTCACCGGTTTTCTTCATTGCTAAACCCAGTTAAAGTATAAGGAGAATCAGAATGAATTCCTATTTTTCTAACATTAATTTTCCATCCTATTTTGCTATATCTTTGGAATCTCTGTCTTTGTCATGTACCAAAATTTAATTCATTAAAAAAACAATGAATCTTTTATTAAGCTAAGATCAGCTTAGAGCAATTCAAGGCTATATGCCTAGTAGATGCTCAATTCTTATTAATTAATAGTGATAAACAAAGATTTCTGGTACTGATTCTCATTGACATCATCTCAGGAATAATATATTTCCTTTTTGTTTTCTTTTCCTCTTGTATTAATACTAAAGCTTTTCTTGAATTCTGCTCTGATATTATCCATGGGAGAACTTTATACTGAGCTTCTGTTATAACACTGGAAAATATTATCTTCTGAAGACAGATGAATCAAAATCTCTGGCTACTAATTTAAGTTATGTGTTTTTTTTTAGCACTTTTCAATTCCAAAGAGATTTACAAGGATTAACTGATTAATCTTTCGATCTCCAGTAAGTGGCATTAACCCCAATTTATAGGGGCTCAGAGGAAATGCCTCAGTCTCACAGTAGATAAGGGTCTGTTTGAGGATTTAGATACCTGTCATATTTTCCCATTATAGACTGTGGTGTGAATTTTTGCTGATGGCCCTTGGAGTGTAAGGATGTTGGCTTCCCAGAGAGATTTTGAACTTGACTTAGGGAGGTTTTTGTTGTAAGAGGATGAGCACTATGAGTCCTGACAGATGTTGGTGTCAGCTCACTCACTAGCCAGATCCACAATTTGGGGCCCGTCATGTATCTCCTTTTTACAGATGAGAAAAATGACCCTCAGAACAGTTAAGAGAAGTATTTACTTTGTTAACCTCATGAGAATGTTGGGAGGAGCTGAGATTGAGTAATAGCAATACATAATAAAACATTAATTGCTACATAGTTGTAAATTGCATTCTATTTCTATTTTATATACAGCTTAGTATTTATATAGTTCTTATTATCTGAATCATTTACAGTATGTAATTTTGAACTTTTTGTATTTACTTTAGAACAGAATTTAATAAGGGCAGGTGCTTCTTAGATTCTGTCCAAAAGGATTACATTGGTGAAATGCCAGAAATAATCCCACTGTACCATGTATTCTCCAAGAAAAGAGCCTTAAGCCAAATTGTAGTAAAGCATAAGTATAGGAAACTGAGGACAAAGATAAATGATCAGTTTCTGCCTTTTGTAAGCATTATTCCAGAATCTAGATATATGAGGGAGAAAAAAAAGAGGTTCATGTGTTTATCAGCATGGTGAGAAGGGAGGAAGCCAAATATATTTGCATAATTAGAGGGAGTGAAGTCACTTAAGCATCAAGGACATATTTCTGGTGTATTGAGACAAAACCTCAAGGTGGAATTTAGAGGTATTTGAGTAATTATGCAGTAGCTGAGTAAACTTGAATTTGGTTTAAAGTTTTCTTGGGATGTTTCCCCTTCTGATATTCTCAGATGGCTTTAGACTCAAAGAATAACCATAGAGTAGCACTTTGGAGTTCCTATGCTGGCTAGGCATGACTCATGCCTGTAATCCCAGTGCTTTGGGAGGCTCAGGTGGGAGGGAGGATCACTTGAGACCCGGAGTTTGAGACCAGCCTGGGCAATACAGTGAGACCCCCATCTATACACACACACACACACACACACACACACACACACACACACACAAACACACACACACACGGTGGCACACCTATAGTTTTAGCTACTCAAAAGACTGAGGCAGGAGGATTGCTTGAGCCCAGGATTTCAAAGTTGCAGTGAGCTAAGATCATGCCATGGTGCTATGGCACTCTAGCCTGGGCAACTGAGTGAGACTCTGTCCAAAAAAGAAAAAAAAAGGAAGAAGAAAAAGAAATAGTTGCTCATAATGCCAATGGAATTTATGCATACATTTCTCTTGTTATGTAGAGATAGTAACTGTATACAAAGATATGTGTTGTTTATCTGACTCTGCGTACTCTTACTTTATCCTTATCCCTTGAAATGAGGTATAGTAAATTAATTGCTCCATGACTACTGGAGGACACTATTGGCCTGGGGATAGGTTACTGCTCTCAGAGTGAGGTATAAGAAGTCCTAGAGAACTTGCATTAGTATTTGTCAGGTTTATTTTACAGGATTTGAACTGCTGGTTACTCCTATTGAGGCTCCTGCTTGTCTTGGGTTCCTGTTCTACGCCTGCCTTGAACTGAGTTTCCTCAGCTGTTGCTACTCTAACTCCTGACTTCTACCTCTTCTGACCACTGGTAACTGCTTACTTCTCATACTTTCTTTCATGTGCCTGAATGTCTGATCTACCGTGATTTCTTTTTGTTTCTTATATTGTTTAAAATGGCAAAATAATGCATATGTTTGACATATCTTTCTAGGAATATTACAGCTTTTAAAAAAATAAATGGAATTACGTTATGCACATTATTCCGCAACTTTCTTATTGTCTCTTACAAGTCTATCTTGGAGCTTTTTCATGTCTGTCTATGTGAATCAACCTCATTCTTTACAACTTCTACATAGAAAGTATTTGCAACATATATAAAGGAGGAGGCACAAGATAGTAGCTGTGATACAGAAATAGTTCTTGCAAATCCCTAAGGTAAACATCACAATATAAAATGCAAATAAAGTCTTCAAGAAGCAATTCATAGACAAGGTGATAAACAGAAAAGACCAATACACATCTAATATGATGTGCAGCCTCACTAGTCAGCAGAGAAATGCAAATTTAATTAATGTTCATCTAAAAATTAAGAGAGGGCCTTGATTGCTGGTGATGTTACGGATAAATGGATATTCACTCTCACTGTTAATGGAATTTGTAAATTTTATAGACTACTTTGGAGGACCAAATTTTGTAGCATTTAATAATTGCATATGTATAAGTCCTTTGACCCAACAATTTCAGAAATAATTTATTTCTATGCTATACTCAAATTAGTATGCCATCATATATATGAACAACAAAATTTATAGCAGCATCATTTAAAATTAGAAACAACCAAAGTCCATCCATATCCATAAAGGAATTATTTAAATAATAAAGTCTGAAAAACCCCAGTATGGCATGGGAGTTCTTTGTAGAAGTTGGATTCAACTGCATCGGTCAACATAAACCATGTTCCTTGTGGTATCTGCAAGTTTATTAATCTATATTGTAAATATATGGAGCAGTTTGTAAAATGTTGACATCTATTTTAATCTATATTGTAAATATATGGAGCAGTTTGTAAAATATTGACATCTAATATATGGAGCAGCTTGTAAAATATTGACATCTAAGTTATAGCATTCAGTAGAATCAGAGAATTATCTATCTGGGAAGCCATTAATCACCAGTATAATAGAAAGAAGGCCTATAAGGTGGCTGCTCAGTCATTTTTCCTACAAACACTTACTGCATCCTACTGTGTACTAGATACAAGTGATATAAAGATGACTAACACAAGGTCTCTTCCTGGAGCTCACAGTACAGGGGGAGTGATTAGTAATCAATAAACTAGCATAAACTAGTACACAGAAGATATGAGAACCCAGAGGAAGTGATGTGAGATCTAAATGTGGAAGAGAGGACTTAGGAAATCGCTATGCCCCTGACCTTTGAATTTGGCCTAGCAAAATGATCTTGGTTTTGCCAACAGAATAAAGAAAAGGACATTTGGGAACATTCCAAGAACTGCTGGAACAAAGGGCAAAGTCATGAGAGAACACTGTGAGTTTGTGGCATGTGTGGCTGACACATGGATGAGTGCTGCCACAGGAAACCAGACAGCAGGGTCCAAGCTGGTTGTAAAGAGTCCCATATGCACTAAAAGGACTTAGACTTGGTCCTGAGACCTTACCCAAGAGAGGCACAAGGTCAGCATTTTAGCAGAATGTTAGTGGTCAATGGCCTTGAGCAGGCACAGGCACCACTTAGAAGATCATTACAGTGGCCTAACTGAGATGTGTTGCAGGCCTGAGCAGCGGCTGTGAAAACAGAAAAGAGAGGAAGGGTTAGGAATTTATTTAGACAGTAGAATTGGTGGGAAACGGTGACCAAATAGAGGAGGATGAGAGAAAGGGAGGGAGAGGAATGCAGGGGAGGGGAGAGATAAGTGAACTCCAGAATGAATTAGATCAAGCAATTAGGAAGAAGTTGCAACTACTAAGCAAAATAGGGACTAAAGGAAAAAGAATAATCTTGATATCAGTTTGAGACATGGTCACATGGATTAAGGAATAGGCAGGTAGAGATGTCTGATTCGCAGATGAAAATATTGGATTAGTGCCCCAGAGGGAGATCAGGTCTAGACATCTATGTTTGTTGAGTCACCTGCATGCTAGACACAGTTGTAGAGAGTCAGTGAGCTTGTCTGGGAGAATATGGGTTTTGTCAAGAGAAGAGGCTACCTTGAGAAATACCAATATTCAAGGAGAAGATGGATGGCTCGAGTGTAAGCAACATGTGGCAGACATTTGTCTGTTCTGCTGGTTAATATGTTCTAAGCACGCCATAAATACTTCTCAAACAAATGCACATTTGCAGATAAATCATCCAAAGAGTCTGAGAAGGAGTCATCAGAACAGGCATTAAATGGTATTGTCAAAGTCAGGGGAGCAAGAGAGAAGAAATTTTCCAAGGATGGAAATTGATGAAGAGTACCAAATGCTGCTGAGTGGTGGTGGGGGGGGGGGGGTGGATTGGAGACTTTCCATGAGTAGAGCTTTAAGACAGCAGCTACTGTTTGGTGGAGTAGAGCACTATGGTACTGTGTGGAATGTGAAAGTGAAGTGTCAGGTAGGTGAGGAATAGGTGGAGAGGAAGACAGCAAGGATAGTGCCTGAATAGCCATCCGGCAGAGACATTGGAGATGAGCCTTATGTGGGTTATAGGGAGCAGTCTTGCCACTTGCTACACTTGGACACCCAAATCTATCAGACTCCACTTTGGTCTGTGACGGGTTCTCCATGTAAAGCTCCCCAGACCGGCAGCCTCAGCATCATCTGGGAACCTGTTAGATGTGCAGACTGTTAGGACTTACCAGGACCTACTAAGTCAGAAGTTCTGGGGGAGGGGCCCAGCAATGTGAGTCTCTGTATTTTTTATTTTTTTGTTTTTTGAGTTGTAGTCTCATTCTGTTGCC
Organism: Tarsius wallacei; assembly: GCA_963574415.1. Lineage (NCBI taxonomy): Eukaryota > Metazoa > Chordata > Mammalia > Primates > Tarsiidae > Tarsius > Tarsius wallacei. Next base: position 14,029 of record CAUYQG010106048.1, read on the forward strand.
CCAGGCTGGAGTGCAGTGGTACACCTACAGCTGCTGCAGCCTCTATCTGCTGGACTCAAGATGATCCTTCCGCCTCAGTCTTCCAAGTAGCTGGAACTACAATCATGTACCACCATGCCTGACTAATTTTTAATTTTTTATCATAGAGACAAAGGATTGCCAAGTTGCCCAGGGTAGTCTTGAACCCCTGGGCTCAGACAGTCCTCTCTCTTCCACTTCCCAAAGTGCTAGGATTACAGGCATGAGCCACTGCGTCTGGCCAAGTGTGAGTCTTAAAGGAGCTTCAGAGTCTGTTCCACTCTAAAATTGGAGAACCACTGGCCTGTCACAAAATTTTGAGAAATATTAAGGCAGTTGAGCTGATTTGTCTCTGACGAGTGAGCTTCTGAGAGAGTCCTAAAGCCAGAAGCCAAGATTCACAGCCCATAGAGCTGGGGAGATGGAGCTCTGCCTTCCTACATGGAATGCAGCCGGGCTAGGCTTTCCTTGGTGCAGAGGGAAAGGGGAGCTGTGCGGTCTCATTCCTCATTCCTCCACTGGGTCTCACATTTCCTGTTGTAACATAAAACCTTGTTATCTAAGGACATGCTTTGCATTAGTGGAATGTAGTTTTGCTTTTATTCAAGACCTGGAATTCCCTCTCTATTTTTCTGTCCTTAAAAAAGTCATCTGATACTTTGATCTTTGGTATGCCACACGGGTGCAGACGTGGAAAAAGCTCAAGAACACTGGCAAATGTTCCCCTCTACAACTGCAAGTTCATCCAAATGTTTGTTTTTCTTCCATCAGGTCTGTGAGCTGGATATTATCTTTAATTTTGAAAAGGCTTATTTCATCCTTGATGAATTTATAATAGGTGGAGAAATTCAGGAAACATCCAAGAAAACTGCTGTCAAAGCCATTGAAGACTCTGATATGTTACAGGAGGTCAGTATGGTTTCTCATGTTATGGGAAAAGATGACAATGATGATGAAAGTGTTAATAATTATGATATTAGTCAAAACTTACTGAGTATTTACTCTGCACCAGTATAGTTTCTAGGCAATTTACTTGTATTAGCTTCTTTAATTCCCATAGCAACTTTAAGATGTAGATAGTATTGCTATCATCTTTTTACAGATTAGTCAACTGAGAAACCAAAAGGCTAAATGACTCGCCCAATTTCCCACAGTAGTAAGTGTGAGAAGTTTTTTGTTTTTCTTTTGAATTGGAGTCTAACTCTGTTGCCCAAGCTGGAGTGCAGTGGCACGCTCACGACCACTGCAGCCTCAATCTGCTGGGCTCAGGAGATCCTTCCTTCTCAGCCTTCCAAGCAGCTAGAACTATAGGCATGTACCACCATGCCCAGATAAAAATTTAAGCTGTTTTTTTGTTTTTGTTTTTGTTTTTTTTGAGTTGGAGTCTCACTCCATCGCCCAGACTGGAGTGCAGTGGCTGCTCCCGGCTACCGCAGCCTTGACCTGCAGGGCTCTGGCGATCCTTCCGCCTCAGCCTTCTGAGTAGCTGGAATTACAGGCACGTGCTACCACGCCCGGCTGATTTTTGATTTATTGTAGAGATAAGGTCTCGCCAAGTTGCCCAGGCGGGTCTCGAACCCACGGGCTCAGGCAATCCACTCACCTCAGCCTCCCAAGGTGCGGGATTACAGGCTGAGCCACCGAGCCCAGCTAAAGTTGTTGTTGTTGTTGTTGTTGAGTTGGAGTCTCACTCTGCCACTCACGCTGGAGTGCAGTGGCACGCTCACGACTACCACAGCCTCAACCTGTGGGCTCAGGTGATCCTTCCACCTCAGTCTTCCAAGTAGCTGGAATTACAGACACGCACCACCACGCTTGAGTTTTGATTTATTGTAGAGATGAGGTCTCGCCAAGTTGCCCAGATTGTCTCGAACCCGTGGGTTCAGGCAATCCTCTCACCTTGGTCTCCGAAAGTGCTGGGATTATAGGTGTGAGCCACTGCGCTTGGCCTAGTAAGTGTGAAATAGGAATTTGAGCCCAGGCAATTGGGCTCCAGAGTATTTGCTGTTTGTGTTTGGCTGTGTTTTGCATTGTGAGGACGTCTCACTGTCAAAAAGATATCCAGTGCCTGGTGCTATTCTTTTCAAGAATAATTTTATGAGATGTATAAAAAGACTTTTATTAAAGTATCTCTACTGCCCTGGGAAAGGAGAAGAGCAGTACATGGTTATTTCATTTTCCAGGGATATTAGAGTGTTATTACTGGACATGGCGTTTATCATTTTAATTAAAATTTCTTACACCTTCTGGGAAGGCTGCATGTGTTTCTATTTGCATAAATAAATTGGGAACACTGTGGCTTGCTTGCCAAGGTATAAATGGGCCCTGAAGCATCTACTTGGTCCTGCTCCTGACTTTCTGTGGTTCCTATGTAAAATATTGTGGGACTTTTTTTTTTAAGTGAGAGTCTTACTCTGTGGTCCAGGCTGGAGTGCAGTGGCATGCTCACAGCCACCACAGCCTCGACCTGCTGGGCTCAGGCAATCCTTCCACCTCAGCCTTCCAAGTAGCTGGAACTACAGGCACATGCCACCACACCTGGCTAAGTTTTTGATTTATTGTAGCGATGAGGTCTCGCCAAGTTGCTCAGGCTGGTCTTGAACCCCGGGGGCTTAGACAATCCTCTCATCTTGGCCTCCCAAAGTGCTGGGATTATAGGCGTGAGCCATTGCGCCTGGCTGTATTGTGGGACTTTTAGAAGTAGCGCAGGTTTGCACCATACTTTATGTGAAAAATTACCTACATTAGTCCCTTTAGTCTTCCCAAGAACACTGTGAGAAAGAGCATTTCACCCCACTGACCTCTGCTCTCCCAAATGAGATGCTCTGACCAGGCCTAGTGTGTGTCTGAGGGTCTGGGTTCTATACCAGCTCTGCCACTTCTAGGAACTTGTTCACATAGCATCAGTGGGTTTTTCCAACTTCCTATGTCTTTAACAGTAAGTCAAGAGGATTCAGAGCATTGTAAAGTACGTTTTTATTTTTAGTCTTCATTTATTTATTTTTGAGTCAGAGTATCACTCTATCACCCAGGCTGGAGAGTGCAGTGGTAAAACCATGGCTCACAGCAGCCTCAACTTCCTGGGCTCAGGCAATCCTTCTACTCCAGCCTCCTGAGTAACTGGGCATATACCACCACGCCCAACTAATTTTCAATTTTTTTTTTGTAGAGATGAGGTTTCACTATGTTGTCCAGGCTGATCTCAAACTCCTGGACTCAAGCAATCCTCCCGCCTCAGCCTCTCAAAGTGCTGAGATTACAAGCATGAGTTACCACACCTGGCCTGTAATATACTATTTTAAAATTGATGTTAAATCCATTTTATACTGCTATTTGGAAATAAGTGGATGATTAAGTTAATAAAACACTGTTAGGCAAGATTTCCCAGCAACTGTTCTGGCACATCTTTGAACTAATTACTTATTTCTAGCCAGTGAGGGGATTGGTCCTCCAGTGAATGGATGTGGAAAAAGATGTCTGCTTGAGTGGGTACTCATAAGCAGTTATCTCCCTGTGCCTACTAGGAGGCCAATGCACTCATTACTAGAGGTGTTCTCACCTCAAAAAATGCATTTAAACTCTGATGTTTACTTGGCTCTTTCCAAATGCCACAGGAAGGGAATTTTACAATATATTTGAGAAACAGTGGTTGGAAATTTCTCAAAACAGTGTTTTGTAAAATATACTGGGGGTAGGAGTGGAGGTTATTTATAACTCCATCCTTGGGGTCTTTGAGGTGGAATCTCCTTATAGAAGAAGCAGACATTTAGCAAGGTCTTTGGCTCAATAATTAAAGCTCCTTGAACTGGGGCCAAGACACACCTGGGCTAATTTGAAATCCCTTCTATAGGAAGTAGAGTTTTAAAGAGCTTGCCATGAATCTGGTGTTTCTAGTCCATTTAAATCCAGGCGGCAGGTATTTCAAGAATGAGTTCTTTCGCAATTAAACACTAATTGGTAGTTCATGTCCCTGGCGATTCAGTGGAAGCTCTTGATGGGTAGGTATCAGGGAGCACTGCATTTAGCCCCTGTGCCCCCGTAGTGAGCAGACAATGTATTGCCACCCTCTCAATCTCTCTTGTTGAATTAGCAGCACCTGCCAAGCAGAGAATGTGTTGTTAGTGTTCTTTTGGGTTCTGGCGCTCACTTCAGTAAAGCCAATGAATATTTTGGGCAGCTGATTGAAAAATTGACACTGAATATCTGGCCTGCTTCAGAAAACTTTAGAATGAATAGAATCCAATAATATAATTGCATAAAGGTTTTATACACACACACACACACACACACACACACACACACACACTCCTTTTTCTCCTCTGTCCTTGGACCTAAGCACATATTTGTAGTTACTAAAGGTTTGTGACATTGCTTTAGCTGTTAGAGCAACTGGAAACCTTAAAGCAGGCTCTGGGGCTTTTTCCTAAATCCCAATAAAAGTTAATAATAATAATAATAATAAAAGCTGTGTTTGCCTGCATATTTAGTAAAGAAACTGTTGCAAATCTCCAAGTTCTCAAAGTTTATTCTGAGTGTATCGTGGCTAAACATTGATAATAGAAAAAGAAATGAACAGTTTAATTGGTTGGGGATGACTTATTTGGGAATAGCAACAATGTGGATGATGGCACAGTTACTAGAAAGAAAATGAAATTCTGGGAGAATAGTGGTCACTAATTTTGCAATTTCTGGGATGACCAGTGGGGGCGGCAAACAGTAGATGTTTTACACAGACCAAGAACATGTTTGAGAGGGAGGGGTCAAATAGTACCTCATGAGCTCATGCAACAGCATACCTTGTATCTTAACGTGAATGCATGGTGCACCCCAACACTGTCACCCTTAAAAGTGTAAACAGTGTTAACAGCTATACCAAACCATAATACAGTAGGAAGTTGTAACATGTTCAACGCTGTATGCACAAGAAACACGGCAGAGCTAGGTGTATCAAGAAAAGGTCCCAAGATATAGACTCTTGCCCTCCTCATTGTGCAGGTAAGGACAGTTAAGGTTGTGCTATCTTTAAAAGTCTGTCCCAGGCCTTTAAAGAGGCACATTCATGAAAATATAAACTTTTACATTATTGGCTCACATAATTTGAGTCACAGGATGGCTGGGCTCAGACAGGGCAGCCAGTGCAGTGTCTAGTAGACTGAGTCATCTGGTGGTATAAGCAGTGCTAATAAGAGGCCAATGAGCCACAAAGCCAGCCAAGTGTCAACTTTAGGGCCTTTGACTGTTTCTGGTCCTTTCCAAGGCTGCAGGATGGGCCTAGCAATGCCCTCATGTGGTCATTGGTTTTTGTCAAATTTGGAAAAGCAAGCTATTTTAACTGCAAAGAATCTGTAGCCACACAATGAATATATAGAAGGGCACAAGCAATTAATTAATAAAAATGTGCAAGTGTTTTGAATTTTGTAATATTTGTCATTAAAAACTCATAATCTGCCATAAATTCTTTTCCTATTCTAAGTACATTTTTATATTTTTTGAGTTGGAGTCTCACTTTGTTGCCCAGGCTGGAGTGCAGTGGCACGCTCATGGCCACCACAGGCTTGACCTGCTGGGCTCAGACGATCCTTCTGCCTCAGCTTTCCAAGTAGCTGGAACTACAGGCATGTACCACCATGTCCGGCTAATTTTTTGATTTATTGTGGAGATGAGGTCTCGCCAAGTTGCCCAGACTGGTCTCAGGCAATCCTCTCACTTCGGCCTCCCAAAGTGCTGGGATTATAGGCATGAGCTAACATCCCCATCCTAAGTAAACTTTAAACCTAATTTTGTATTTGTAACTTTGTGTTCTTTTTAAAATGGTATATACTCTAGATTCCACAAAACCAACCTGGGCCACTGGCCACTAGGATGTCTGCTAAGTTAAGAGACACGAGCAGTATGTGTAGGAGGAGATATAGGGCAGAGGGGTTTGAGACTCTGCGAGCAATTGAGCATTTAGGAGATAAGAGCTTTATAAGAAAGTCTGGATGACTGAGCATGAATGTTTTCAGCAGAAGAACTCTGGAATTCGAAATAGATTTGGTGAAAACCAGCTAGAAAACCAGATTTCTAACCCTGGTATCCACTGAGTTATATTGCTTGACCAGTAGCCTTGGTCTCTCTGGCCCATTTCAGTTGTGTATTTCCTGGCATGTTCGAATGGGTTACATGCCCTGTTTAAGCTTAAGAACAAGTCAAGCCTCAACTGCCAAGTGAGCTGACAGTGACTCACACAAAAGAGGCAGGGTGTCCTGAGGGTGACTTTCTGCCCCCTTGAGCTGTCCTGTTGATTCAACCCAAAGCCATGTTACACAACTATATATGTATATATGCACTTACATATATACACATATAATGCATCCATATATGCTATTTGTTTATATGTTATACAAATATATGTATATGTTTGTAGTGGGAGACAATACAAGAGAAAGTCCATCTAGTATGGTATAGAACATACAAAATCACTGTAACTTTTATTTTATTTTATATTTTTTTGAGTCAGAGTCTCACTCTGTCACCCAGGCTGGAGTGTACTGGCACGCTCATGGCTACCGCAGCCTCAACCTGCTGGACTCAGGCGGTCCTTCCACCTCAGCCTTCCAAGCAGCTAGAGCCACAGGCATGTGCCACCATGCCTGGCTAACTTTTTTTATTGTAGGGGCAGGGTCTCACCATGTTGCTCAGGCTGGTCTTGAACCCCTGAGCTCAGGTAATCCTCTCGCCTCCACCTCCCAAAGTCCTGGAATTACAGGAGTTAGCTGCTGTGTCCAGCCACTGCAACTTTTAACTCTGCCTATACTTGTGTCTGTTTAAACATTTTTAAAAAATAGCGCTGAAAAAAATTATGACCTTGTGGCTCATTAGCAAACTTGGTAACTGATGGGAAGTACAAAGAAACATATTTTGGAGGAAAGCTTTTGAAATCACATGGCAGAAATTCTTAAGAATTGTGATCTATTAATCTTTTATGTCTTGGCAATAAGTGTAATGACGATGTTTTGCACAACATAGGTGACAATACATGTGTTATACAAATACAATTCAGACTTCTCTTATCCATGTACCTGGATATGGTCCTCATAATTATTTTAGCAGACATATTTATCTTAAGTCATCAGTGATAGCTTGGCAACTGTTACTTTAGCATTTCTCTCATCAGACATTCCTTTTAGGATCAACTTTAACTTTTTTCTCAGTTGAAAGTTATTTAATTCCAGCCATGTGAATGAGTATACAAATTATACTCAAACTTTGAACCACCTTTCTTGAATAGAATGCAAAGATGTATGCATTTAAAAAACTTCTTTTCAATGATGACAAATAACTAAGAGAATGAAAAAGATTTCACAGTCTGCTGAAGGATGTGGTTTAAAGGAGAAATTGTTCTAACTTATTGTTCTCTTTCAGACAATGGAAGAATACATGAACAAGCCCACATTTTAACTATGCATCTACTTGAAGACTCTGAATGCTACCTGTTGTGAACCTGTAAATAAGCAATGGTTTGCATCCAGTTTTTCTGATAAAGCCTGTGGCACCATGCCAAAAATAACTTAAAGGGATTATTTGTTAACTAACAAAAATCAAAGTTGTTTAACATAACATATTTATAATTACTACATATCTGTATTATACTGTATATGAGTACTTATTGTAGCTGTAGATGTTTAAAATAACTGCTACATAACTCAATAGATGATATTTGTTATCAATGTTTTAAATTCAGGTAATATTTTTAAGCTAATTTTGATGAATTAGTTGCAATTTTTTTTTTTTTGCATTTGGTCTTCTGCTGACTAGTTGAAAAGTATGTTGTAAAAATCCATGATTTTGGATGTAAAGTATATGATATCATTAATACTTTTTCTAAATGTTTAGATTTTTAAATTGTATAATTCAAATTATATTAATAGTTTAGAGTTTATACATAATGATAGACATTTTCATACACTTAATAATAATGTAATTTTAGTTCAGATACAGTGTATCTGATTTTAATATCCTGAATTCATTTACTTTTTCAAAATTAGACTTAAAGAAAATAACCAACCAGGCATGGTGGCACATACCTGTAATCCCAGCACTTTGAGAGGAGGAGGCGAGAGGATTGCCGGAACCCAGGGGTTTGAAACCAGCCTGGGCAGCTTGGTGAGACCCTGCCTCTATAATAAATTAAGAAAATAGCTGGGTGTGGTGGCATGTGCCTGTAGTTCTAGCTACTTGGAAAACTGAGGTTAAAGGATCACCTGAGCTCAGCAGGTCGAGGCTGTGGTGGCAATGAGCCAGCCTGGGCAACAAAGTGATACTCTGACCAAAAATAAATAAATAAATAAAATAAAATAACCAAAGATAGTATAGAGCTCAATATGTGTTTTTGATGCTTTAGAAGTTGCTATCTAGGCTGAGGTTTTACCTTTACTTTTTAACTGAATATAAGGGACATTCTAAAAGTTTTCTAAAAACTCTGTATATTTATTAATGTTTAAAGATATCAGGAGATACAGTGTCCATGACCTCCTTTGTTATTATAAAAATAGTGTGATAAGGATTATAACAATAGCAATAGTAATAATTATTGCTGTTACTATTTAAACAACCTTTTATGTTCCAAGAACTCTTACTTGCTTGAGAGATTTTGTTTCAAATATGTTTTAGTGTATCTCTAATACATTTGAAAACTTATTCTATGGCTTAAGCATTTAATATTATTGCAGCCCTTATAGTAGATTCCTTTTTCCCTTTTTTTCTTTTCCCACTCCTTCTTCCCCAAAGAAAATATTTGCTGCTGACCATTATTATTGTGAATATGTTACATTTGTGTTTCCTGGAATGAAAATTCTATATAACTAGGAACTAAAAGTGATCAGACATACAATGGGGAAGTAGCTCACAATATTCTGTCTTGGTTCCTGCCTCTGGTGTCTTACCTGTGCGTTTTCAGGGTTAGTTCTGAGGTTTAGTGTCATTCATATTGGGGCGGTTAGGGACCCTTTAGTGATTTCCTAGAAGAAGGTGCTTCCTGTTGGATTCTTTAGCAGATTCCATCTCATAGACCTTTACAGGACATGATGGAAAAATACCCTCTTTAGTTCATCTCAGCAGACATGTTTAAGGAAAATGCCAAGACAAGAGCAGAAAGAACAAAGGAGAAAATCGACCAGTTCCTCAATGTAACCATGATTCAAAGGAACTAATTGAGATTAGCACATGAAGTCATCATTGGGCTTTTAATATCTAATATTTTCTCAAATTAACTATGTAATTACAATTATGGAATCAGATTGAAGTCTCTCATTTTTGAACACTTTGTTTACTTTAGGTCTTCAGTCTTGTGGTTTAACTTTTTGTTTTAAAGTGGTAGAACTCTTTGTTTTTCCAAATAGTTCTGTAAAGATGGATCTCATGTGAATCCATCACAATGTTTCTGATTCTTTTGAAGTTTTCTGCCATACTATCCATGGGTGAAGGTATCCCTTGAACCTCATTCAAATGTACTAGACATTTTCTGAATAATTTCATTCTAGAAGCTATACACAGGGCTTTTCACACTTCTTCATGTCAATGTCACATATAGAAAATAAACGTATTTGTGTGGAACACTGGGATCAATTTGAGGTATTTGGGGTATCTTACATGGGTCTTAATTAAAATAATCGTGTTTTATTTATATTATATAATTGTCATAAAGGTAATGTGTGAAATGAAAGATAATAAATATTAAATTTCTATAAAACTTACAAATAAAATGTTTTAAAATTTTGTAATGAGGGACTTGAGTGTGATTTTTATGAATGTGATTTTCTAAAATCAGGTTTTATGCTTGAATTGCTATCCCTAATTCCTGGTGACGTTCCTTTAAGGTGACCTCTTTATTTTCTTGATACTTACCAACAAGGAGCAACTTAAAGAGTGACAGCAAATGGGAGAAAACTATTTATTCCTTTTACACCTATTAATTTTTTTCTCAATTAACCCACATTTTGATAATCTGATCTCTCTCTTACATGGGGTTCATGATGTAATTCTTCTTTAAATCTAGTAACAACTTTTCTTTCATTAACAAATTTAAAGTTGACTTTGTGATAAGGCAAATGGATTTTTCTTTTTTTCTTTTTTTTTTTTTTTTGAGTCGGAGTCTCACTTCGTCACCCAGACTGGAGTGCAGTGGCCGCTCCCGGCCACCGCAGCCTCGACCTGCTGGGCTCCGGCGATCCTTCCGCCTCAGCCTTCCAAGTAGCCGGAACTACAGGCGCACGCTACCACGCCCGGCTAATTTTTTGATTTTTATTGTA
>CAUYQG010106049.1:0-18536 GCA_963574415.1 Tarsius wallacei
TGCCCGGCTGATTTTTTGATTTATTGTAGAGATGAGGTCTCGCTTGCCCAGGCGGGTCTCGAACCCGCGGGCTCAGGCAATCCACTCACCTCAGCCTCCCAAAGGCGCGGGATTACAGGCTGAGCCACCGAGCCCGGCTGAGGCAAACATTTTTTAATGCCCTTGTTTTTGTCTTCTCTGTTCCCTTTGGGTGTCCTTAGAGATGTTTTCTTGAATAAGACTTGAAATGTTTTCCATTTTAAGCCCATGGCATTACCAGGAACCCTGTAAATATAATGGTAATATGTGTGTGTAGTGGAGGGGTAAATATTCTATAATCTTATGATTAGCTATCAGTTCTTCTAGAGAGCGTTTGCTCTTAGTCTGAGACCTTCACAAGTGATTTTCTCTTTCCCAGTTTGCGCTGAGAAGGCTAGAGGGGGTTAGAGTTGGGTCCTTTCCTTACTCCAGGTCACTTAGGCTCTGGTTAAAGTGAAAGTCTGATAAAACATTCCTCGTGAGGGCAGGCTTTTAAGAAAATGCTTTTGGTGTACTTTGCTCTTGGGGTATTTCAAAATCGTCACTTTTCCCCTCTCATTTGCCAGAAGCACAAGGGAATTTATTTCTGGACTTTGCCCTGAGAACACGTTGAGTTTCCTGAATGTAAAATTTGTAAAAGTTTGGAGGCCCACGAGAATGGGCCCCCTGGGAATTTTTACTCTGGCACTTGCTCACACTAGGCCTTTAGCAATCCCTCAATAATAGTTTTAAGTTTTCCTACTGATAAAGGCTCCAGTGTCAGAGTTCTGCTTCTGGTTAGTTGTGATTCTCTGTATACACCTGTCTGCCTCTACAGTTTTAGAGGCACCAGTTTGCCCTTTCACCTCAATTTTCTGGTGGATCTAAATAAAGTTGTTGATTTTCTGTTTGTTCAGCTTTGTTGTTGTTGGTACAGGAGTGACAACTAAGCTCCTTAGATGTTGAATGAAAACCAGATGTCCACTGATGTCTTTTTTTCCCCTCTATCTCTCTGTTGTTGTCTTCTTTTGTGTTTAATTATTTGTAGAGTACCATTTTAATTTTCTTAAAAATATTTTACTTATTTCCTTGGTGGTCAGTCTGAGGATTACAATTAGCATTTCAAACTTGAACAAATTAGATTGCATTAATTTCAATTTCAGTATAACTAGTATGCCAAAGCTGTTCCCATACAGCTTAGTCTCTCTCTCCTTCTTTATGTTATTATCACTAATTGCATCATTATACATTGTGTGTCCTCTAACATAGATAGATTTATAAGTATTGTTTTATTTGTCATTTTAATCTTACGGGGGAAAAAAAGAAGTGAAGGGAACAATACCAGCTTTTATATTTATCTATGTACCTATATATACCTTTTGATATTTACCTATATATACCTAGGTAGTTACTTTATTTTTTATTTTCTTATTATAAAGACGTGGGGTACAATTCAGGGTAAGGTATACAAACACTGATTATGCAAGTGCCCATGTTGGTGAGGTGTGCCCCTCCCTCCCCTGGCAGTTTTCCTCAACTGCTAATCCCACCCCCCTCCCCCGACAGTGTCCCACTACTGCCAGTCCTTTTCTTATAGTATTATAATAATTGTTCAAGGTCCGCTTATGAGTGAAAACAATTGGTACTCTGTTCTTTGTTTCTGTGATAGATCACTGAATATGATCGACTCTACATTCATCCAAGTTGCCGCAAAGTCCATATGTTTGTCCTTATGTATGGCTGCATAATATTCCATTGTGTATATGTACCACATTTTTTAATCCAGTCCAGCTTTGATGGGCAGCGTGGTTAGTTCCGTGTTTTTGCTGTTGTGAATAGAGCTGCAACAAACATACGTGTGCAGGTATCTTTTTTGTAGAATGATTTGAGTTCCTCCAGGTATATCCCCAATAGGGTAGTTACTGTACCCACTGTTATTATTATTTTTTTATATGTATCCAGTTACTATTGTTGTCCATCAGCTACCCATTTTTGGAATGTCTTAGTTTCTGCTTCATTTTTTGAGGACTTTTTTTGCTTGATACAAGATTGTTGGTTGAAAGCATTTTTATTTTATTTTAGTACTTTGGATGTAGCATTTCACTGCCCTCTAGCTTCCATGGTTTTTAATAGGAAATATGATGTTAATCTTATTGTGGACCTGTAGTGTATGACACATTACTTCTTCTTACTGTTTTAAAGATTCTTCATCTTTTTTTTTTTGGAGGGGGGGTAAATGTTTACTCAATTGTTATAAAGTATATTACAAAGGATGCAGATATACAGCCAGATGGAAGAGATGCATATGGCGAGGCGTGTAGAAAGGGCCTTTGAGCTTCAGTGCTTCTTTGGCCACTCTCCCAGCACCTTCATATTTCCAGCAATCCAGAAACTCCTGTCTTTAATTTCTGATCATTTGATTACAATTTATCTTAATGTGGAATTTCTTGCATTTACCATATGTGGATTCTGTTGATCATGTATATGTACCTTTACGTTTTTAATAAAATTTGGGAAATTTTGGCTATTATTTCTTCAAATATTCTTTTTTCCCTCTTTCTCATTTTTCTCTCTGAAACTTCCATTATGTGTGTGTTGGTACACTTGATGTTGTCCCACAGATCTCAGGTTCTCTTCATTTTTTCTCATTTTTTTTTCTTCTCCTTAGGCTGGATATTGTCAGTGAACTATCTTCAAGTTCATTGATTCTTTCTTCTACCTGCTCAAATCGGTTGTTGAAAACTGTAGTGAATTTCTTATTTTGGTTTTTATAATTTTCTGCTCCAGAATTATAGATTTTCTTATAACTTATTTCACTTTGCTGATATTTTTTATTTACTAAGATGTCATTTCTCTGATTTTCTCTAGTTCTGTGTCTATGGTTTTCTATAGCTTTCTGATTATATTTAAGATAGTTGATTTGGAGTTTTTGTCAAATAAATTCAATTGTCCCTGCTTCCTCAAGGACAATTTCTTATTTTTTGTTCTCTGTGAATGAGCCATATATTCATGTTTCTTTACATGCCTTCTCATTATTTTGTTTAAAAACTTACGTTTTTTAATATTTCAATATATACTCTTAGAATTAGATCCTTTTCTTTGGTGTTTATTGTTGCTTGTGTGGGTTGCAACTATTTGTTTATTAACGTTTCTATATCTTTTGTTATGTGTGGTCTCTGAAGTCTGTTTTACATCAACATAAACTTTTGTTACTTTTTCAATCTTTGAAGCCTTTTTGACTTTAACCTTGTGGTCAGCAAGTGATTTTATACAGATTTTAGAAAATAATGTGTTTATGTCATTTTTTGTTGATTTAGCATTTACTTGGTTGTTGTAAAATTTGGCCTTTTTCCAGAGCTCTGAAGAAAGTTGATTCTGACCATTTTTGTTCATTTTTTCAGTGTTTCTTTGAAACGATATACCCTGAAGTTTTCTCCACCATTTTTGCTGGCATTATTCCTATCTATTTTCTTATTTTTTAATCTTGTGGCAAGTTTATGTTTTAAAAAGGTAGCAAATTTTATATAGGATGAAGTTAGTCAGCTAACCTAAGTAAAGCGAGGATATGCTAGGAGACAGAAACTTGGGAAGAGATAACTGATGCAAAGAGCCTGAATGTCATGCATTTTGCCTAACATGGTTGGGATGAATAGAATACCTGTTAGCTGTTGCCACCATTACTACCAGATTTAAACCTAAACAGTGTCTTAGAAGTTTTTGCCTTGAGTCATCTTTATCTATACTAATTCTGAAAAGATAGATATGAAAGACATTGTGTTTCGTTTGATTATGTGTTGTAGTTTTTGAGTTTTGTTTTAGTCTTATAAATAGTAGATTTTAATTAATTTTTTAATTTCCTTAAACTTTTATACAGGTTAAAAAGTGAAATATATATGTATATAATCATAATAATCCAATCTCATAATCGCGTCACACAGTACACGTATAGACTCAAGTCTGCCATCTTCTGAACTACTTTATGGATAGTACTTTCAAAAGCTATATCTTAGGTGAATAATATTTGAAAGGCCTGGTGGCATTTTGTTAGTGTTTTCCATAACTCCACATGCATTTCTAATACATGAGATTAGACATTTAATTTTTTCTAGGCCTAGAGTTAGATTGCCTCATGTTTAGAGAACATAGGTAAAAATAGTCCATAAATGAAAACTTTTTTCCTCCAAATTCATGCCCTACTTTGAAGTCTTCCTCAAATTAACTGTTCTGTCTGATTTTATAAAATCACCAGGATGGTTTGTGTTTTCTTGTCTATTCTATTTTATCATATCTTACAATAGCAGTTCAGATGGCAACAATGAAGTTTCACAACATGTAGGAATTTGAGAAGGTGGGAAGGAAGTATGTTGAATTCTGGGAGTATACTCTGCATGTATTAATACTTTTGTGGTCAATTTTATGATCTTCATATCAACACTTCTCTGTCAGATATATTTTACATAACAATAGGCCAATGCTGGTAATATAAAGATCTTTCTTCAAGAAGGTCATGTTCTAGTAAAAATAAAGTATTCATATAATAGTATTATAGGTTATATAAATAGTATAGAAACTTACTAGGTGCTTTTTGATTTCTAGAAGAAAAGATGTTATTAAGGAGATGAACAATTGAGGTCCATGGAAAATTATTGGTGTTTTGAAGGAATTCTATGAAAAACAAATGACTTAAAAGTCATGTACATAGACAATGTTGGAATATTTAGTCTAGAATGGCTAATGAGTAGCATTTGGGTAGGGTTATGGGGGAAGTAACATATTAAAGATTGCTAGTAGTTATAGAGAATTTTGATTGGTAGAAGTATTTTTGTTTTAATTATATTCTTATAACTGGGAATACTGACAAAAATCACATTATGCAGATTATGCACATTTACAGATTAGAGAGTGGAAGTCTTAAGAAGATATATAATATGTCTAGGTTTTTAAATGATAGACCTCAGGCCAGACAGCAGATTTCTTCCCCCATATTTTGATGAGTAGTGGGGAGTAATTGATGGTTTTTGAGCTTGGTGATAATGAGATTAATACTGTAATTTAGAAAAGATTAATTAATGGAAATTCTTGAAGTAATCTTTTGTTTCTTATTCCTTCTTTGGTTTTTAAGTCTTGGTAGTATATAGAAGTTTTCTTAGATGATCTTGCAAAGACAGTACTCATTTCTATGTTGCTAAATCCAAAGGAATTTTATAGATTTTGTTCGCTTATATCCCAAACACCTAGAATAATATCTGACACATAGTAGACTTCTTGTGATTATTTGTTAAATAAATGAATGGATGCATTCATGAATATGTTTATCATTTTAGTTACCATGGCCACTACCTGTCCATTTAATTTCCAGTATTCTTATGTGTTATCATAGTTTATCTTACCTTTATTTCTTTGTAGCTAGAGATTAAGAATGGAGTTTGTGAGATGATACTATATTGTATGGGTAGAGTTAAACAGAGTATTAATGAATAAACACCTTTAGACATACATGTACATATATGTTATAAAAGTTGAAATAATTCTATTGCTTGAATTTTACAAAATCAGTAGCCAAACACTAATTATCAGGAAAGCTGATAAATTTTTAAGTTCACTCTAGAATTGAGGTTTTCCTGATTTATATAAAGTAAATATTGGTTTGGTTTTTTACTAGAAAGACTGATTTAGCATTAGAAAAGTTGCTTGATTTTTTTAGTGGAAGAGAAATATTAGATAAGTGTTTCATTTTTCCAAAACCAGTTTAAATATTGTGATATGGTACATTGGATCCATGATAAAATATAATATATTTTCTCAGTTTCATCTCTAGATACTGAAAAAGGACCTAAGCCATGTACAGGCCATAATTGTGAATCTTCTAAAAGGCTATCTAAGGTATGTTATGTGAGGCTGAGGAAAAGAAAAAAAAGTTGAATGAACATGCCCCATGTGTAAGTAAACATCATAGTTATTTATAAAACACACTGGCTTCCACAATTAGGGACTTCAACAATAAAAATAGCACTTCACTCAATAATAAATAAGAAATAAATAGAATTTATATCTTTATAAAATACATTCAAATTTAGCATCTTGTAATTGATTATATGAAGAATGATTTTTCTATTTATTTGGCCTTATTTACTATTGCTAATTAATTTATCATTATTATTCAGGTAAAATCCTGTCCATGTTACTATTATCCATCCTAAATAATAAGTAAATTTGAACTATAATATATATTAACTATTTTCATATTACTCTATACCCAGTATGCTATATCTGCTCAAGATGACAATTATGCTATCACTTTCAGAAGCAATTTAGGTTTTTATTATGTTATACTTAACATATTATTCATACTTAATAAATTTATGGCAATGTATTCCTATGTCTGATTATACTTCACTGACCATAAATACTTTGTATAAACAATATTTTTATATATTTATTATTTTTTCAAACATATTTTTTATTTTAAAATTGTGGGGAGCCGGGCTCGGTGGCTCAGCCTGTAATCCCGCGCCTTGGGAGGCTGAGGTGAGTGGATTGCCTGAGCCCGCCGGTTCAAGACCCACTTGGGCAACTTGGCGAGACCTCATCTCTACAATAATAAAAAATTAGCCGGGCGTGGTAGTGCACACTTGTAGTTCCAGCGACTTGGAAGGCTGAGGCGGAAGGATCGCCGGAGCCCAGCAGGTCGAGGCTGCGGTGGCCAGGAGTGGCCACTGCACTCCAGTCTGGGCGACAGAGTGAGACTACCACTAAAAAATGAATAAAATAAAATAAAAATAAAATCTAGACTTTTAATAGTGACAAATAAAAAGTCCTGTTTGTGAATATATATATATATTAAATTTTCTTTTTGGTATGACTCTGGTGTTATCACGTTAATTTTACATTTTGTGTTTTTATTATACCACTTCACACTTTATGTGAAGTGGTATAATAATTTGAAGATTGAGTATGATAAATTAACGATGTATGGTATCAACCCTAAAGCAACCAAAGAGCTATAATAAGCCAACAAAGGAGCCAAAAGGAAATCATTAACAGAAAGTAATCAAACCAAAAGAAGTCATAAAGAGGAGAAAGAGAATAAAGGACAGATGGAACAAATAGAAAACAAATAGCTAAGTGATAGACTTAAATCTAACTATATCAATAACAACTAAATGTAAATGGCTTAAATACTCCAAATAAATAAAGACTGGATAACAAGGGAAGACTCTACTATATGCTGCCTACAAGAAGTGCACTTTAAATATAAAGACACAAATAGGTTAAAGAGTAAAAGCTTAGGAAAATGTGCTATATTAATCAAAGAAATGTGGAGTGACTATTATGTCAGACAAAGTAGATTTTAAAACAAAGCATATTACTAGAAGCAAGGCAGGTCATTTAATCACCAGGAAGAGGTGAATTTATCATGAAAACATAACAATGCTTCATTAACATTTATATACTAATAATGTAGCTTCAAAATGCATGGAGCAATCTGATTAAACTACAATGAGAAATAGAAACATCCACAATTATAGTTAAATATTTCAATACTTAATTGGCATTTATAGAACATTCCACCCAAAAGCAACAGAATGTACTATTTTCCATTGTGAAGAAATACTATCAAAACAGATTATGAAACAGCTTCTCTCTTCTTCCTGATTAGTATAGGTAGAGACAGATAAATTTTATTGAACTTCTCAATGAACAAGCTTTTGGTTTCAGTGCATTTCAATGTTCTATTTTATTGATTTACTGCTTACTCCACCCCACCCCCCACCCCACCCCATCTCACTCTGTTACCCAGGCTAGAGTGCAGTGGTGGTTCACTGCAACCTCAAACTCCTGATCTCAAGTGATCTTCCTGCCTCAACTTGATGAGTAGCTAGGACTATAGGTACATACTACCATACCCTGCTAATTATTTTTTTTTTAAGAGATGGGGTCTCCCTATGTTTCCCAGGCTGGTCTCAAACTCCTGGCCTTAAGCGATCTTCCCACCTCAGCCTCTCAAAGTGCTGAGATTAGAGGTGTAAACCATTGCGCCTGGTCCCTACTCTTTATTATTTCTTTCCTGCTACAAGAAAGGAGGGAAGGAAGGAAGGGAGGGAAGGGAGGAGGGGAAAGAAAGGATGAATTTGTACTTTTTTCTAGTTTTGTAAGGTTGAAGTTGAAGTCACTGATTTAAGACTTTTCTTCTTTCCTAATAAAGAAGTTTAATGCTTTAAATTTTCTTTTTGGTATGACTCTGGTGTTATCACGTTAATTTTACATTTTGTGTTTTCATTTTCATTAAGCTCAAGATAGCTTCTATTTGTTCTTTAGATTTTTTTAAATCATAGGTTATTTAGAAGTGTGCTGCTCAGTTTTCAAGTTATTGCAGATTTTTTCTACTATTGATTTCTAGTTTAATTTCATTCTGATTCAGAAAACATATGTTCTATGACTTAAATCCTTTTACATATACTGAGACTTATTTTAATAAACCTGCAAATATTTTATATATGATTGAGTGGAATGTTAATTTGGGTTTCAGCTATTTATTGGTCAAGCTTTTTAACTGTATTATTTAAGACATCTATATTCTTACTAAATATTTTTGTTTGGTTGCTTTATTTCTGATACATGCATATTAAAGTGTCCAGTATGATTGGGAATTTTTCCACACGTTCTTGTAATTCTGTTAGTTTTTCTTTATATATATGGAAGCCATGTCGTTAAGTGCTTGCAAATTTACAATTATTATATCTTCTTGGAAATTGTCTCATAACACAAAGCTTGTTTCATTATCACTATTGATGCTTTTGCTTTTTAATTCTACTTTGTATGACATTAACATTGCTAATAATAGTAATATTGCTAATATTCCAAATTCTCTATTTGTTAATATTTGCCTATTACATCTTTTTCTGGTTTTTATTTTCGATTGTTCTGTGCATTTTTGTTTTAGATGTCTTTTCTGAACAGCATTTTTTTGGTTTGTTTTAACCAAATACGATTATTTTTATCTTTAGGTAGCCTGAGTTTTGCCTATATATAGCTACTGTGATAACTGACAGTTGAATTAGTGTCTACTTTTCTGTGCTGTGTTCTCACTGTGCCATCTTCCTCCTGTCACCTTACCCCCTCTCCCCCGCAGCACACGTTTTTGGCTTCTTTTTCCTCTCTACCTTCTTTTTCTTAGATGGATAAAATTGTCTTTATTCTTTTTATTTCTCCTCTAATGGTATGGATTGTATTTCTATGATTTTCACGATTAAACATAAATATTAAACTATGTATTTCCTGACAAAATCTAAAGACTAAAGACATTCAGTATCCCCATCTTTCTAAGGAAAACAATGATCTTGGTGGGCATTGACCCCCTGGATTCCTTTCCTTTCTTCCTCTTTGTATTTACTGTCTAAATTTTATTTCCAACTCTCTTTTAAACAAACAAAATTGTTGATTTTGAACTGCCAGTAGTTAATTTTATTTAACAACATCTTTTTATCTATTAATTCTTAAGCTTGCTTCTTATATTCCATTTCATCATTCTGGGTTTTCTTTTTCTTTCTTTTTTTTTTTTTTTTCTTGGTTAAGTATATTCTTTAGTAATTCTTTCAACAGGAATTTGTGGGTGGGTTATATTTTTAGGGAAAAAAACAATACGGGATCTCTCAATTCATCTTCTGTTTCACTTAATTTCTCTTTAATATTTTTCCCTAGATCTTTTTTTTTTATTTCTTTCAGGTGAATTCCTCAGTAATATTTTCAGATTTAGTAATTCTCTTTGATTGCTTCCAGTCTAAAGTTTATCCCATTTATTGAGATTTTTATCTCAATTATTACATTTTTTATTTTCAAGTTTTTAAACTAGTTCTTTATAGCCATTAATTTTGTATTCTTTTCTGCCAGTTTTTAATTTCACAAAAACATTTATGGTTCTTATTTCTTCCTTTATTTCTGAATAACTTAAACATAGTTTAAATTCATTCTGAGAATGTTCTCCTGGTTCTTGATTTATTGACTCACTTCCTAAGGATGGGTCTTCTTTATGTGCTTTATTATTTTCACTATTTCCACTCACTCATCAATCACTGGTTTTGCAGTACTTTCCCCCAGCTCCTGGGACTGCTATGCTAGAACAGGCTTATGTCAATAACTGAGGGCATTCATTCTCAGGGTGCTATCTCAGTCCTAGCCATTGAATCGGTAGATGCCCTGGCATAGACCTATCTCCACTGGTTTATCTGCTTCCTCTGGCCACCACAGCTATACAACTTTACTTATATTTCCTCCTTAAAACAAACACACAGAAAGCTTTTCTAAATTGCTAGTGTTAAATTAAATCTATACAAGCTATAGCCCAGACAATGGCCATAGCTTCTTTTCAACTCCCTTTCACAGGAAAGAAAACCCCTCCCCTGCCCTGGTGTCACGCCTTCTATTCATCAGCCCTCAAGGTGCTTTTGGTCCTGTCTGCCTCACAGGAACCCAAGTTCTGGTCAACTCTGAGCACTGATTCAGAATTCAGTGGGTTTGTGGTCTCAGCTCCCACATATAGCTAATTGCTTCTATTTTGATTTTTGTCTCCATACATAAGTTGTTTTTGAGCATGAGATGTCTTTGGTGTGTGTGTATATTTCATTTGGAGGATTTTTTTCAGTCTCTGATTAGCTCTGCTCTGTTTTGACATGTTAAAAATCTTAGGGATACAATTTTTGTATGAAAATCTTTTTACACTATTTGAAATTTCAAAATACTGTAAATAAAACTACGTCTGCCTTGACTGAGAGGTTGAATTCTTTCCACAGACTTTTAGAATTGCACATGCCACCTACCCCACCCTCTACTGCCTGTGTCTTCCATTCTCCTAGGTTAAAAATCACTGACCTAAGAGGAAATATGCAGTGCTAATAAGATCAACTTCAGAAAAGCTAGGGAGTAGAAGACAACAACAACGGAGGCTGGGAGCGGTGGCTCGCGTCTATAATCCCAGCACTTGGGAATCCGAGGTGAGAGAATTTCCTGAGCCCACGGGTCTGAGAACAGCCTGGGCAATTTGGCGAGACCTCATCTCTACAATAAATCAAGAAAAATTAGCCGAGCATGATGGCTCATGTTTGTAGTTCCAGCTGCTTGGAAGGCTGAGGCCAGCAGGTCAAGGCTGCGGTGGCCATGAGCATGCCACTGCACTCCAGCCTGGGTGACAGAATGAGACTCCAATCCAAAAATAAAAAATAAAAATAAAAACAAAAACAACCAGGGAGACTGTGTGACTAGTGGCAGACAGGGATGCCTGAACAAACAACCTGACTTTCCTGCACAGAGGGAATCTTGTCCAAAAACCAGGAGAGGCCAATGATGAACCTGCACCATCTGTAACCAGGTCTCACTTACCCTGGCCAGTTTGTTCTCAAATTCCAACCATTGGGATAAACATTACTTTCGGTGGAAACATTCTTTTTATTTCACAAACAAGTTTATGACAACATTTACAGAAAACAAAATAAAAGAACATCACAACCCACTCATTTACCCAATAGATAAATAGATAAAGAATAAGAACAAGTGGTTCTCATAAGAGGAAATAAAAATTGATCTAACATACACATATGTTTTATCTTTTGTATTAATCAAAAGGAATAAAAATTAATGTACTATTTCATGTCTAGGAACAATTTTTTTAAAATAACACTCAAGTATAAGGTTGCTATTAAACTAGTATATTTATACTTGCTGCTACATTGGAAATTGGCACAATTCTTTGGAAAAGCAATATAGCAATACGTATCGGGAGCTATAAAAAAACGTTTTTTATCTTTTAGCCAGTAATCTAACTTCTAGGAATTTATCTTAAGAAAACATCCCACGAAAAAAGACTTATATGCATGAAAGTGCTCACACAGCGTCTTTACAATAATGTAGCTAAATGTTGAAGAGGACAAATAGGCAGTAAGTCCCCCAACAATTTTAACAGCTTTATTGAGGGATAATTGACAATAAACTGCATGTAGTTAAAGTGTATAATTTGATAAGTCTTGACACATGTGGACATCAAGGAAACCATCACCATAATCATGATGATGAACATAACAATCCTCCAACACTTTTTACTAAGCAGAAAACAATTAGGGCCAGACATTTGCTAAATAAGTCTACCCCATCCATCACCCCCACCCACTCCCAGGCGTCAGTAGACCACCCAGGGAGAAGATTTTGAAGCCATTGGGAGTATAGAGCTCATGCCAAGGAGGTGTGCCCTTCCCTCTCTCTTTTCTGGTGCTCCGTCTCCAGTGGCCAGGAAATTGGGGCTCCATGGAATAATTCATAGAGCCTGAAAATGCCTGTAGGCAAGAGGAGACAAGCATCCACCCGCTGACTGGATAGGTACCAAGCTTCCATCTCGGCAGGACTGCTTTGAGGATGACTTCTTGCCTAGAGATTTCTAAGGGGGAGAACTTGCTAGAGCAGTTCATACCAGCAACAAGAAGGGACCAGAGTGTACTAGTGTATGCACAAAAGATGACACTCCACCCTACTGTCTACCTTTGGCCCATGTAGGGTGTAGAGGAAAAACTAGTGGCTTTCCTGGCTTACATGAGGGAGCTGGGCAGGGGAGTGGTAAAATGAAAAGAAGGAACTGTGATGTCCACTGGCTAGGGGAAATAATGTCCTACTGAGTCAGGGGCTAGAGGCTGTGAGCCAATGACATGGTTTGAAAGGGATGCCACTGTCCCTTTCTGAGAGGGTCCTCAGTGACAGGACCAGAAACACATACCTAGAAAATCATATGAGACAAAGATAATTGTCGGCAGAACCTACCAACAGCCAACCAGAGTGACCAGTAGAAAGCTCAGGGCTGCTACCCTCCCCCCACAGGTGACAGCATGTGGCACAACCTCCCTTTTTATCCTGATTCCTTCTCCCCTTCCCCAACTGCCCTGAGAAGAAAAGGGTGAAAAAAGCAAAACATATCCCCTCCCAACTACAGGTTCCAAAGACCATGGTTTAGCCAGAGAGGGAAGAGAGAAGACGAGATTGGATTTAAAACTGAACCAGACAGAACTTTTAGTAATGAGAAATGACTTTAGAGCTACAGAAGCATCCCAAAATGTCACTGAAGGACGAGTAAAGGAGGTTGTGATTGGAAGAAAACAACAGACTCTTTATGCCTGTACCTCACTGAGTTTAGAGAATTCCCTGTACCAGACTCAATCACAAAATTAAAAGGATAGTTAAGGAAAGTATAGCATATCAACTCAATGCATTATACAACCAATAAAAATATAACTATACAGAACGGTGTAGAGAAATGGAGTATGTTTATACATAATCATCCTAAATAATAACAGTAATTTAAAAACGGAAGAAAATGTATAACAACAATTAAAACAGATATGAAGTGTCAAAATATGAAAGTTAAAAGTAAAGATCATGTTGTTAATGTTGCTGGGTTATTGTTCCTAAATTGCTTTTAATTTATCACACTTATTTTGTAATATTAATATGAAAGAAGGGGAAACATCGCCCACCCTTCTGTCTTACTATTAAGGAAAGTATTTTCACTTCCCAGTTCCTTTCCCTTTGTTGCTTTGATAAATAGTTTTGAGCACATATCTGCCAAGTTGAGACTGTGCCTGATGTTGTGGACACAGCCAAGAGTGGGACTGGTGGCCTTGGGGCCCTCCCCTGTGCAAACCTGCAGGAACACAAGGTGCCCAAGCTATCTGAGGCAGCGGTAGTGACTGCCTGGAGCCCAGAGAGCAACTGGAGGCCCGGGGTGCTTCCAAGAGAAAGCGGCAAATGTAGAGAGAACAAAGGATACCTAGACGGTGGCTCAGGAAAGACTGAGGGAAGAATGTTTCAGGCTGGGGGCAGAGCTTATAAGAGAAGCTCTCAAGGGCAGGAGCATGGAGTGCAGGTTGGAGCTGCAGGTTGGAGGTGCAGAGGTGCAGAAAGAGAAGCTGGGGCAGGCCTCATAAACCCTGATGAGAAACACTCACTGACTTTAAGATAAAAGCGTTTTAAGAGGAAACATGGATTTTCTGCTACAACATAAATATAAGGTGATCTCAAAAATTAAATTTTATCTTACATTTTTAAGATAAGACTATCTTAAAATCCACATTTATCAATACAAGAAATAAATTTTAAGATAAAATTGTTAATATAAATATTTTCCTAAGATAATGTATATGCAAGCATATATATATTTTTTATATATGAGGGAAGACCCCCAAAACTGGAATTTATTTATTAAAAAATTTTTGTATTTATTCTTACACGTTTAAACTTCAGACATCTTAAAAGTACTCTTCATTTGATGCAATACACCTATCAAGACACTTTTTCTATTGCTCAAAACACTTTTTAAACTCATCAGTTTTGATGCCTTGTAGTGCTTCTGCTGTTTTTCGTTTCATCTTTTCCATGTTGGCAAAACGTTTCCCTTTGAGGACTTTTCTTATCCAAGGAAACAAAAAAAAAGTCACTTAGAGTGAGATCAGGTGAATAGGGAGAGTGGGGCACAGGGATCATGTCGTTTTTGGTCAAAAACTGCTTAACACGTATTGAGGTGTGGGCAGGTGTGCTCGTAAGTCATTCATCACCCATTATGAAGTGGACAAATGTGTTAAAAGACTCTCCAAAAAAACTCACTGAAGCTGAACACAGCCTCGCACAATAGCACTAGCTAGTACACTGATGCCGATGGATTCCTACAACACTTGTTTTAGCAGGGGAAGTCTGTACTACAAGTGGCCCACCCTCCAAAAGACACTTCTAGGTTTCCTTGGGTCCCTCTCATGTAGGTATATACATGCACACACATTCACAGCATTCATAATGCTTATATAAGCTGAATTTCTTAATGTTTGTGGACAAGGATACATGTTTGAATTCCAAACTTTAGTCTTCCATAATATTTCCAATTCTGCATGCTTATGTTCTTGGAGTTTGCACCATCCTGAGACACAATGCAGGATTGCAGGGAATTGCAGAATTTTACTGAAGGGGTCTCATGGCAGGCTATGGGAGCACTGGTTCCATTCACGGCATTTTGTCCTCTCTACACTTCCAGCTGAGGGATGGACTTCTCTGGGGTCATTCTCAGCGGTCACAGGCATCACCTTCCCTGTGCATTAAAGGGTGGCATAGAAACTTGGGGCATTTTGAGCCATCCATTCAGATTCACTGATTTCAGCTGATTGTCATCCACCTGAAGACTACTCAACCCAATCAGAGGCCTGGGTTTCCATAAGTTTTTCCCATGAAAGAAAGTTGAAGTAAAAGGCATGAAGGAGAATTTTGCTGTTGAGAGGTTGTGTTTCCAGTGTAGGTCTCAGTGATGAAGTCTTGGAGTCTTCACTTACAACAATGAAACAGCCCGAAAGAAGCAAATCTGTAAGACTCATATGACAGTTCTATCCCAAAGAACAGAGGGTCAACTCATCAACACACCTGCAGGAACGAAGCAGAGCCAACCTCTGCAGTCCCATGTGCCAGAGCCATGGCTGCAGTCTCCCAGCTATTCTCTAGCGCCAGTGCAAATCGAAATCCTAGAACTGTGCACTCCCCACAGTCACTGGCCTCTAAGAATCTCCCATGTCACCATGAAATAGCTGAAGGAGACAGAATCTGGAGGAAGACTTTTCAGAGTGAATTTTTTTCCTTACAATTTTAAGTTTGAATATACTTTCTGTAGAAACAACGAAGTTATGCATTCATTCTAAAATAATTAATGAATTATTCATTAATTATTTTTGCAACACAAAAACAATCTCCCATTTTAATTATGGCTAGTTTTTATGTAGCTTAAATACAACAAGAAAACTATTAATGCGTTTAGATTGTCCTTCCTGTTTTTCTGACAAAATCATATGTATGTGTATTTTTTAATTTATAAAAGTAACACATGTTCATGGCAAGTTATTTATGTATATATGTATACATGCATACATGCATATTCATAAGTATATATCTATACACATCTATAGACGTATGCATACATATGTATTACCTACATACATAACACACTACACACATGCATATATACATATATATTTTTAGAGTCCGATAATTAGGTTTGCAAATCATCCTAGCCCCAGGAGGTAAGAACTTTTATGGCTCAATCAGATGGGAAATTTTTTCCATCATTAAACATGTTTGCTTTGTTTTTGTACCGAATTGAAACTGTGCTCCCAACTTAAAGTAATTGTAGGACCACCTATTACCTATACTGAACAGAAAAACCAGAAGCCTGACAGCACTTTTATCTAGAGGCAGTGATAATGGGGACAAAATGCTAAGTGTGTTTTGATTGTATATATTTATTGCTACACACATGTATAATAAGATTTTTAAAACAGTATATTTTAAACAGTACTGTCTGACACTTGCTTTTCTTGAAGCACATCTATCTCTAAATCTGGATATAGTGTATATTTTTAAAATTATGGCATATTCATATAATTTGATATTATCCTCCACTTAGAGTGAGATAGTTCCATACAAGCCTATGCCAATGAGTACACATTTTCTGGAACATTCCACAGAATGCCAAGTTCCAACTGCGTCAGCATCACCTGGTAGTTTGTTAGAAGCGCAGAACCTGCAACCCACCCAAGACCTAAGATTATTGGAATCTTTATCTTAACAAGAGCCTCAAGTGATTCATTGGTGCAGGAAAGGGTGAGAAGCACTGATATGCAACATCCTTTGTAAATGGCTGACAAGTATACCATTGTACGACTGGGCCACGAGGCCTGAAAAAACGTTTAATCTTCTGATTCTAACTAGTGTCAGGAGAGTTTATTCATCTAGATGGCCTGGAGCCAATCTTATGGGCCTTGGGCGATAGAGATAATCCCTGCTGGGCTGAGGTTGTAGGAAAGCGGGAGTTAGGGTGTGCTGCCACCTTCAGAGATATCTCATGGATAGCCGTTCTCAGAATGGTTTTTAAAAATGTTTACTATGCTATGGTAACAGATGCTTCCAAACAAAAGAAACAGGAAGCTGGTGTCTTCTTTGTCTGCCATTCACCAGGGCTGAATATGTTCCATTAAATTTGCCTGCAAACTTTACTGAAGAGCCCAGCAAGTAACGATGAAAATTACAGAGTGACTCGCAGGCACTTTAGTGGGTAATCAGTTGAAATTGAGCTGTTTTCCATATTCTTTGCTGATAATGCAAAAGAAACCTTTAAGACAAACAGTTCCAAGTCGCCACACATCCTACAAGCTGAAAGGGTCCATGTGGTCCACACAGATGCTCCCACCGCACATCAAGCCCTGCTGCAGAGTAATTGGTTCCCACAGCTATCAGGCGTGAGATCCAGCAGACTGTCTGCACCTTAACAAATGGCCAGGCTGAGCTAGAGGTTTTATGGGTCCAGGGCCAATCATCGGGATAAATTAGCTGTCAGGAAATAAAAGCAGCTCTAGGGAAACGACTGGGTCTGTCTAAAATCCTTATGATTTTCTTCATACTAGCCTCAGCTTTATCCTTGAACGGCATTCGCTGGTGCTGTCCGGGAGAAAAGGACTCTGGGTTAAAGTACAGGATTCAGGACTCCAAGTCTAAACAGCCTCAGGCTTTAGATGCCCCCAGATTATCATCCAAAGCAGAAAACAGATGTAAGGAATTAGTGATTTGGGAAAAGCTGACTGTTTCCTCTAAGATTTTCTTGGTTCTGAATGGAGCATTTAGGGAGAAAATCCCTTTGGGGGTTTCTAAAAGGCCAAGAGAAGCAACAATGGAAAGTGAATTAATCTGTCATACAGACACGCAGGGTCCTTGGACTAGGCCTGTTTCAAATGCCAAAGCACCATGTCCTAGCTATGTGACTTTAATTGTGGCTGCTTCAACTCTCTTACCCTTCATTCCTTTTTTTTTTTTTTTTTTTTTGCCAGTGAGTCTAGATTCTTGTCAAGAAATATCAGGATTCCAAAGTTTGGCAAAACTTTAAGGAGTATCTAGATATAATGGATTAAAGTAGTCAAAATTTAGTATTTCAAAAGAGTGGGCCATTCATTGCAAAGATAGAGCACAGCAAAACAAAAGACGACCTCAGAAAATCTGAACTAAGGGCAGTTACTTCTTTCTGTTGCCCTTTTATTTCTTCCTGTCTCGGTTGAATCTGACCATGATTATGAAGACAGTGACTACAGCTGGGGAAAGAAATAATGCCAACTGCAGCTGCAGAAAGTTTTGTTTTCATTTTTATCTTTACTTGTATGGCATAAAATTAATACATACATAAGTTAAAGGAAAAAAATAGTGCAGAGTGGTACCAAATGAAGAGTAAATTCTCTGCCTGATTTTGTTCCGCAACTCTCCACTTCTAATCTAGTTATTTTAAAACATTTTTTTGCTCTGTTTCACCCTTCATTTCTATGAAATAGTGTATTAAGAAGGCACAGGTAGGAGGAGGGGCCAAGATGGCGACCGGGCAGCGTGGTCTGTGAGACCTCCGCAGAAGAGGACACAGAAAGACTCCAGATCTCTCCCAGGGGGCCTGCTCCCCCACACGGAACTTGTCCACGGACACCGCAGAGGCATTA
>CAUYQG010106051.1:0-11498 GCA_963574415.1 Tarsius wallacei
AAACCAACTTAGGTGCCCATCAACTGTGGACAGGACAAGGAAAATGTGACACATATACACCATGGAATTCTACATAGCCATAAAAAAGCACAAAATAAACTATTTTCATAAAAAATGACAGCTCAGTCCTGGCACGGTGGCTCATGCCTATAATCCCAGCACTTTGGGAGGCCGAGGGTGAGAGGATTGCCTGAGCTCACGGGTTCGAGACCAGCCTGGTCAAGTTGGCGAGACCTCATCTCTACAGTTAAAAAAATAAATAAATAAATAACCGGGCATGGTGGTGCATGCCTGTAGTTCCAGCTACTTGGAAGGCTGAGGTAGAAGGATCGCTTGAACCCAGCGGATCGAAGCTGCTGTGTCCCTGAGCAGCATGCCACTGCACTCAAGCCTGGGCGACAGAATAAGACTCCAGCTAAAAAAAAAAAAAAAAGTGACAGCTCATTGGAATCTATTGTTATTGTTATTTATTTGGCTAAGTCGCTCTAAAACTTTAAGGATATAGCAATGAAGGCTGAGCACTATATTTTCATTTTCTCAGGCTGTTTTCTCATTGGCTTTCTTTGTGAGAAGTTGAATAAATGAAAGCAGAAAAGAATGGGCCAATGCTCTTTCTAATAACTGTTTTTTACAGATCTGTTATGCTCTTTCTAATAACTGTTTTTTACAGATCTGTTATTCTTCCACATTTCATTCTCTAAGACAGGCAGAAGAATAACGGAGTTAAGAGCATCTCTCTGGAGTCTGCCTGGGAGGAGTTTGGCTCCCCACTTCTAGCTGTGTGACCTTGAGTAAGTTATTCAACTGCTCTGTGTCTGTTTCCTCATCTGTAAAATGAGAATCAAAATAGTGCCTACTTAATGAAATTATTATGAAGATTAAATGAGCTAAAACATCCAAAGTACATATAAGAGCTCGTGGCACAAAATAAACACTCTAGAAAGATAGCTGTTGTTATATACAACCAACTCCATGCGGCAGATCTTTATCAGACTTTCACCAAAGGCACAGCTCTGCCTTCATCCCTCTGTTGTGTTGTAGCCTTCTTTGGCATAGGTTGGCTAACACTTGTGTTGGAACACACTACTGAATGGGGAGCCAAAATCCTCAGATTGTGGGAGGCTTTATTTTTAGTAAAAGAAAAGACAGTCTTTTTCTTTCATGATTTGGTGATACTCTTCATCATTGCTTTTTATCATTTTATATATTGGACACAAGAATCCTAGCTAACAATTATTGAGTGCCTTATATGTTGAGTATGATGCTAGGTAAGAAAAAGAGGGAGGGGTGGGATTGGCAGCTGAGGGAAACTGCTAGGGGAGGGAGGGGCACACCTTATCAACAAGGGTACCTGCATAATTGACATTTGTATACCTAACCCTGAATTGTACCCCACATCTTTAAAATAAAAAAAAAAATTTAAAAAAAGAAAAAGAAAAAGAGGGAGAGGGGAAGGGGGAGGGGGAGGGGAGGGAGAGAGACAGAGAGGGAGGGCGGAGGGGAAGGGGGGGGGGAAGTACATGTTGGTGCAAAAATGCCTTTTAGAAAAGAAAAGCACTTCTATCTGAGGAGTGTGAGTCCTTTTAAATTATCAAGACCAGAGAGACATTAAAATGAGGCAGAAATTACACCCTACTTCCTCCTTGAGCTATGTATTAATCTCTTGAAACTGCTTGCTATTGCTACAAGTAGCTATAAATTAATCTAATTATGCTACATCGGACACTATAACCCTATAGCTTAATGTATAGCTAAGCACTAATCAATATTATTTTGGTAAACCAATGAGAATTCCAAACAAACAACTTTGTGTGAGTCCACTCCCTGTTCCTCACCCCTTTGTTTTTTTGGTTTGTTTCTTTGGGATGGGGGGAGGAGGGAGCACCAGGCTGGAGTACAGTGGCATAATCATGGCTCGCTGCAGCCTCGACCTCCTGGGCTCAAGTGATTCTTCCACCTCAGACTCCCAAGTAGTTGGAATTATAGGCGTATGCCATTGTGCCAGCTAATTTTTTTACTTTCTGTTTTTTTTTGTAGGCATGAGGTTTTCCTATGTTGCCTAGGCTGGTCTTGAACTCCTGGCACCTCAAGCAATCCTCGTGCCTAAGCCTCCCAAAGTGCTGGTATTACAGGCTGAGCCACTATACCTGGCCCTTTCTTGGCTTTAAAAATCTACTCCTAACTGCTGCTAATTGGAATCTATATTCAGGGCAACTTGAATCTATGCTCCTGGATTGCAGTCCTCAAGCTTGGCCCAAATAAAGTCTCTGCTTATATTAGTTTTGTCTCAGCTTCTTTCTTTTAGGTCGACATTAGATAGAATAACTTGTCTGTGAACCTAAAGCTGAAAAAGTGACAAAGCTGAAATTCAAACCCAGGGACATCTGACTTCAAAAGCTTGTACTTTGTATCTGGGCGCATTGAAGCGTGCCTGTAGTCCCAGCCACTTGGGCGAGGATTCCTTGAGCCTAGGAGTTCAAGACTAGCCTGGGCAACATAGCAAGACCAGGTCTTAAAACAAAAAGATAAACAAACAAACAAACCAAAAAAACAGCTTGTACTTACCACTTTGCCATACATTTCTTTCATTGTGAAGTTCTTGTATTTTGTATCTTTATGTATTAAAGCTTGAAAAGAAGAGGTTTATTTTAACATGTGGAAATGTGTTGCTTTATAATATTACAATTATATTTAAGAACATAATTGGATTTGCAGGGATGTTTTACATTCTTTCTCTTACAGAACTCTAAGAAATGCCTTGGACTACATCAGTCACTGATCCATTGTTTTTAGTATCCAGAAAAATGAGCTCTTTTTCCTTGAAAGTAGAGAAGTAAACTAAAAAAAATTAGTTAGGGGAAAATACCCTTATGTTTATTAAAGAACATTTGTATTCTACTTATATCATTCAAAATTCTCTTCCAATTGTAATGTATATACATTTGGTTAGTTAAAAGTGTTTGGGCTAAACAATATGCTTTTTAAATGGAAAACAAAGAGTATCTTCTCATCTTTGTTAATGTACATATGTTTATTTAGCACATACTTTTCAGTCTGAACAATGAACTTTTTAGCTCTTAACAGGAATCTATTAGAATGATAAAAATAAAAGGCGAGGTTGTACTCAGAACCAGAAGAACTATAACTGGAACCTAAACTCTTGTTTACCTCTGATGCTTGATTTTAGGGTAAAAAGTACATTTATTTTACAGTAAGAATAGTGAGACTTTAATTTATTTAACAAATATTGTTTTATCAATTGTGTGCTAGATGAATTCTGGGCTTTAACCCCAAATTTTGGGGGTTACATTTGGACTTATTTTATATTTGAATTGGGCCTTTTGTGTTACCATAAAGCAATGCTGTTTGTTTGTAAGTGATAGAATTTTAGTAAAATCTCTTCATGTCAGTGTAAAAATAATAAAATTAGGAAACTGTTTTCTGGTTTGTTTATTTATTCCATAGGAAATAATATTTATATGTTACTATCCATAGTCAATTTTTTTGATACAGATAATATTAGTTGTGTGTTTCGACTGATACTGTAATTCCAATGGAAATTTTGAAATGAGAATGTTTATTTTGCCATTAGTAAGAGTAAGTAAGCATAACACATGGAGTTCCATTTTACCACAGTGCTATTCTGTTTCCATTTCAGTGTCTTATACTTATTGGTCAGACCTGGTTGAAGAAGTTTGGTTACTATAAGATCATCTTAATTTCTTTCTACCTAGAAGCAACAGCCTCCATTGTCATGTTATTCCTGGGACAGCAATACTATTACTGTTTGGCTGTTTATCTCACAATTATCATGTAAGTAAATGCTGGTTCCAAGCTCAGAATTATACTAGGTCTTGTCCTTCACCCTTTCAAGAAGTTTAATATTCATTACTAGGGAGGGTCATTGCACCTTTCTGTCAAATTATCTGAATGTTAACAGCTTATTTTCTGAAGGAATTTTGTACACTAACTTTTGTATTGAAGTTAAGCTCCTTTTTTAACCTATTAAAGTGCCACATTTAGTAAATGCTGCTGCCAGTAAATGAGGCTGGACTTCTATTCCTCCCGTTTCTGCAACCTCTCTTTTTTAAGCACCTGCTTTCACCATTTACCACCCCTCCTCCCCAGGCATCTCATATTCAGCATGTCCAAATCAAGGATCTTGCGCCTGAATCTACTCTTTTACTGTTGTTCGCCATCTTGGGAAATGACTGTACAACTTACCTGGTTGTCCAAGCCAGGGATTAATATGTTGTCATTGCCTTTTCTCTCTTCTTTGATACTTGTGTCCAGCACACTATCAATTACTAGCAGTTTGCCTCCCAAATGTGACCTGAATCCATCCCTTCTCTTTCCCATTGCCATTCCTGTAGCTCAGGTCCTCATCATCTCTTAAACAGAATGCTGTAGGGCCTATTAGATGCTCCCCTTGTCTCTACTCTCCAGTCCCTCCAACCCTTTTCTCTACATTGCTTGTAGAATAACATGCCATTCTTCTGCTTACCTGTCCTAAGTGGCTTTTCATTGCTTTCGGGATATATCCAAATGATGACTTAGGATGTTCTTTGTGACATTAAGTCTTCTTTACTGCTTCATCCTCATATCCTGTGACTCTTCCACTTACACCACATGCTCTGCCATACAGAAATATGTTGCCGTTTCTGGTTCAGACAACTTCATGTCTAGAAGATGCACAGTTCCCTGTGCCCAGAAAGCTCTTCCCCATTTCTTGCTTGGATTTCTCTCAGTGTTTCTTAGGCCGCAGCTTGGATATGTGCTTCAGTGGGAAGCCTTCCTTGATTTCCTCATCTGGATGAGGTGTCCCTCGTATATGACCCCAAATGCCCTATGCTTATCTCTGCTGTAGTGCTTTTAAAAACCTCTGCCTATGACTGTCTGTGGTCCCCACTGAATTGAGTTTATTGTGAATAGGGTCTAGTCTCGATTTTCTTTTTTTTTTTTTTGATTTGGAGTCTCACTGTCGCCCAGACTGGAGTGCAGTGGCTGCTCCCGGCCACTGCAGCCTCGACCTGCTGGGCTCCGGCGATCCTTCTGCCTCAGCCTTCCAAGTAGCTGGAACTACAGGTGCGTGCTACCACGCCCTGCCAGTTTTTTGATTTATTGTAGAGACGAGGTCTCACCAAGTTGCCCAGGTGGGTCTCAAACCCGTGGGCTCAGGCAATCCACTCACCTCAGCCTCCCAAGGCGCGGGATTACAGGCTGAGCCACCGAGCCCGGCTCCTCCTCAGCCTCTTGAGTAGCAGGGACTACAGGCATGTACCACCATGCCCAGCTAATTAAAAAAAATTTTTTTTGTAGAAATGAATTTTCACTATGTTGCCCAGGCTGGTCTCAAACTCCTGGGCTCAAGTTACCCTACTGCCTCAGCCTTCCAAAGTGCTGGGATTATAGGTGTGAGCTGCTGTGCCCAGCCTTCATTTATTAACAAAAATTTCATATGTGTTTTGAAATGTTTTTCTAGGGTGACTGTACAAGCTTCTTTCTCCTTGCTTAACCTGCCACTAGCTGACATGGTCGATGCAGATTTACTGAAGTTTAATAGGCAGTAAGTATATTTATTTAAATGTTAGCTACAAAAATATCACATGTAGACAAGGAACTTTTGGAGTCCTTATATCTGTTATATTGCCACTAGAAATCACATATCTATAAGACAGTTATAAGAGGTATCACTGGGAACTAGGGAACAGAGAAAAATAAGATAATAGTACTTGTTTGCCCTGGGCAACTTTTCCCCACTTCTGAAAGAACACCATAATTTTTTATCCCTCAGATTCATACAACCAATACTACAACAGGGTTAAATCTCAGAAACCAAAGTGAAATCTCAGATAGCTTTATGTTCTACATATTGCAATGTTCATTATTATAGGAGGCGATAAGACAAAATGATCTTTACTCTGTGAAATTGCAAGAATTAAAATAAAAAAAAAATCAAGGTCCATCCTATCCTTTCTTACTTGGAAAAAATCTAAGCTAATGACCAGAGGTTCTTTGGTATGATTATAAACATTTTATATCAGCTCTAAGTTTTACTTGGCTGGTGTATATCTTCTAATACATGTCCAGTTTAAAGTATAGAGAGGAATATATTATTTTAAAACAGAGGCACAATGTTTTTATTTTTTCATCTTTTGTCTGAGATTCAGGGGGGTACACAGGCATGCTCGTTATGCGGACATAGTATGTAGTGGTAGGGGTTGGGTTTCAGGTGGCCCATTTCCCAGAGTGAACACTGCACCCCAGGGTTAATTTCTGAACTCCCCCTTATTGGTGCCCCCAGTGTCTATTGTTTCCATTTTTGTGACCATTTAGCTCCCCTATATGAGTGAGAACATTTGGAGTTTGGTTTTCTGTTTCAGAGTCAAATGTATCTACCTAGGATGATGATCTCTACCTCCATCCATGTAGCTGCAAAGAACATAATTTTATTATCTTTTTATGGCTGTGTTGTATTCTATGGTTATATATAATTTTCTTTATCCAGTCAGTTGTTGGTGGGTACTTAAATTGCTTCCATGATTTTGCTATTGTGAACAGAGAGGCACATTCTTTATTAGCTCTTTTTAATGCAAATTAAATTGAGGGAAGCTTTGCTTGCTGCCCAATTTCCTCTTTACATAATTCCTTTCATGTTTCAGAGTTTTGTTGCTAGGTCATATTTGGAGTGATAAGCAAGATGGTGTACTCCCTACGGTTCAGGACCACGTCTTTAATGCCCGTTGGGGTGTAGTGTGTTGCTCCATGGGTTCTTTGACTTTGCCACAGAAAAGCATTTCAGAGTGAGTCCCAAGTACAGTTTAAGACAGAATTTATTAGAAAGAGAGAGACATGCTCAAGAGTGATGACAGGTCCCTTAAGAGAGGGCACGTGCTTGCCTTTGACAAGAAGTTTTGTATACTTTTACAACCATGATTAAGCAAACCATGAGCTAAGAGCGGTGGGCTACATGTATCTAGTCATGAGTTTTGATTACCATCTCTCTACCTTCAGTGAGCTAAGAGGGTGGGTGGCAGGTTTCTAGTCATGAGTTTTGATTACCTCAACCTTCTAAGGTCACAAGGACCTTCTAAATAGTTAAAGTTATTGTCTAACTAGACTCTCACTTTTCTTAGAACATCATGTCTAAGTTTTGGGTAGCTCCTTATTGCTTCTGTGATTTACCATACCAGCAAATCTACCTTCCAGCCCACAAGGTAGTCAGGTCTGGTGTGCCTGGTCAGTCTGGTGAAGTTTGTGTACCAATAAGAAAGATGTAAGAATGCTTACCTTATTTTAATTTAAACTGCCTATAAGAAATGTATCTATCAGCCGGGCTTGGTGGCTCAGCCTGTAATCCTGCACCTTTGGGAGGCTGAGGTGAGTGGACTGCCTGAGCCCGCGGGTTCAAGACCCGCCTGGGCAACTTGGCGAGACCTCATCTCTACAATAAATCAAAAAAGAGCCGGGCATGGTAGCGCGCGCCTGTAGTTCCAGCTACTTGGAAGGCTGAGGCAGAAGGATTGCCGGAGCCCAGCAGGTCAAGGCTGCAGTGGCCAGGAGCAGCCACTGCACTCCAGTCTGGGCGACAGAGTGAGACTCCAACTCAAAAAAAAAGAAATGTATCTATCTACAAGGGGGAAACCCCAAAAAACTGGAATTACCTTTTGGAAGGTGGGCCCCTAATAGTTCAGGCTTCCCCTACTAGATGAGTATTCTAGGACCCCATCAGCATCAGTGTATCAGCTAGAATTGCTGTAAGAAATGATCTGTGAAAGAAGCGTCCCAAGTGAGGCAAACAGATGACTGGTTCTTCCACCATGACAATGCACCTGCCCATACCATGCTGAGTGTTCAGCAGTTTTTGACCAAAAACGCCATGACCCCCATGCCCCACCCTCCCTATTCACCTGATTTCACCTCAAGTGACTTTTTTTGTTTGTTTGTTTCCCTGGATGAAAAAATTCCTTAAAGGGAAACTTTGCTGAAGAGGAAGAGGTGAAACAAAAAACGGCAGAAGCACTAAAAGGCATCAAAGCTGATGAGTTCAAAACTGTTTAGTTCAGTGGGAAAAGTGTCTCATTAGTTGTATTATATCAAATGGAGAGTACTTTGAAGGTGACTGAAATTTAAACATGCAGGAGTAAATACACAATTTTTAAAATAAATAAATTCTGGGTTTTTTTGGGGGGTCCCTCTTGTATGTCTAACCTGCACTGAATAACCTGCCTCAGCTCACTTTTGTCTCCTTCATACCTAGAAAACTGGCTCAAAGCATTTTTTTCTTGAGTGAATAAGTTAAAAAGCAGTCATATCAGTAAACATCTTAGACTTCTCAAAATTTTTTTTATTTTTGAGTCAGGGTCTCACTGTCACCCAGGCTGGAGCACAGTGGCACCATCACACCTCATCACAGCCTCAACCCCCTGGGCTCAGGTGATCCTCTACCTCAGCCTCCTGAGCAACTGGGACTATAAGTGTGTATCACCACATCTGGATAATTAAAAAAAATTTTTTTTGTAGAGACAAGGTCTTGCTATGTTGCCCAGGCTGGTCACAAACAACTAACCTCAAGCGATCCTCCTGCTTCAATCTCCCAGAGTGCTGGGATTACAGGCATGAGCCACCATGCCCAGCTCTCAAATTTTTTTGAGTAAAATAGGTTATGAATAAATAAAATACCTGAAACAGTTGGAAAAGGAAGGGCACTAACATTTATCAAATGCCAATGTGTATATACATTTGTATGGCTTTCGTTCAGGACTCAAGGTTTCAGTTGCAAGGTTTCCATCATTAGTTGAAATATGACAAGATTTCAGTTTATTCAGTCAATGTACTTGGTTTATTTTATATGACACCACCATTTTAATAATTATAGTAGATATTATTAACCCAACAAATATTTGTTGATTGCTTCCTGTGTGTCAGGCAATGTGGTAAATGTTGGGGATATAGGTCTTAGAATGAACTCTTCAGGTTATCTGAGGCTCTTTACTCCCCCTAAAACATGCTTATGTACATGATATGCAATAGGTTTGTGACTAATTGGCTGTGCTTTTCCTCTCCCATGATTCAGTTGTATCCTTACCAAGGGTCAGTGTTTTTTGTTTTAAATCTGTTAATGTCGATGTACTTGTTAGTGCAATTACAAAATCCAATTGCACTTATATTTTATGAATCTAGGAAATATAAGTGTGAAATGAAAGCTACTTCTATGAAAACAAAATAGAATACTTTAGAAAGACTCTATAAAGATTAAGTTGTAAAAACCTACTATTAAGTTTGATGTGAGAACGGTAAATATTTTGGGGAAAAGTAATAAAAATCTAAACAAAAGTCATAATAAAAATATACTTTGGACTCAGTTTGCTTTATAAATGACTTTTGGCTCTCTTTGTAACTGATGGTACCAGTAAAAACTGTTAATCATATAATATGGATACTGTTTATACAAGAAAGACAGTACAGCACTTTCATCAGTGGACCCATACTCAAAGAAAAAACCCACAGAAAAGATTGATGCATGAGTATGGTTAAGTTAAAATAGAATGATTAATGCCTATTCTTATAAAAGTGACTTTTTTGCTTCAGCCAACTGTCCTAGAAATCATGTCAGAGAAGACTTTCTACTGCAGTGAGCGAAAATAGCTGTAGCCCCTGCCCTGGTGGAACTTTTAGTCTAATGGAGGAGATAAACAGCAATTATATTAGCAGGCAATCATAATTATTTCCATTTTCAGGAAACTAAGACCCTTCACAAATTAGCTTTCTCAGGGTAATATAACTAGCAGACTGAAGAGCTGGGAATGAAACCCAAGCTTTTTAACACCAAATCAAACTTCCTCTAATTCTCTGGCTTTGATTTTCTTCCCTTTTTCTCCTTCCTCTCTTCTTCTTTCTTCTCCTTCCTTTTGTCTTATTTTTTTTCTTTAGTTGCAAGGTTTCCATCATTAGTTGAAATATGACAAGATTTCAGTTTATTCAGTCAATGTACTTGGTTTATTTTATATGACACCACCATTTTAATAATTATATGGCAGGATTCTTATAAGGAATACATTAAAGTAATCCATAATGAAATTTGGGCAGAAAAACTTAGGTATGAATCTCAGTTTTATTGCTTACTAGCTGTATAATTCTGGACAAGTTAATCTGCCTTCCCATCTCCCAAACAGTGGTGGTAATATCTTCTTCATGGGATTGTCATGGGGTTTAAGTTAAATAATAAAAACACATAACACAGTGCAGGACACAGACAGCTCTCACTTAATGAACATTTAAGAGACTAGCTGTGTCTTCTCTTTGGATCTTAGTTTCTTCATTTAAGAGTTAGATTCTTCTCTGCCACTATACGATGCATTCATGTAACCAAAACTATCTGTACCCCCTAAAGCTATTTAAATAAAAAATAATAACTAATAATATTTTTTAAAAATTAAAAAATAATTAGGTTCTTCTAGTTCTATAATCCCTTATCAGTGAGGAGTTATATTTTATAATACTATATTATTTCTATTAGTGTCTACTTAGGAACAAGAAAAAAAACTTTACAGACAGAACACCTTGATACATATATACGTGCATGTATACATATACATATGCAGACATACATATACATATGTGCAATTTGTGTGTGATCTACACCTGTGCTACTTTTTTGTCTGTTCTAGGTCATCCATTCCCTCAATGGTTTTTGGCATCAATGCTTTGTTTACCAAACCAGCTCAGGCTTTTGCTCCCATAGCTATACTCTTTAAGTTAAGCCAGTATGGATATGGAAACTCAAATAGCAGGTAAAGAAAAAAAGAACTTTTGAAATAATGTAAAAGAAATATGAAAGTAAATGCAACCTTTTACATTTATTGCTAATAAATTATCTTGACGTTTGAATAAGTCATTAACTCATATCTTGAGTAAACTATAATAGAAAGTATTAATGTCAAATGGTCTTTAATGGGAGTATCTTTAAGTATATTCTTTAAATTATGTACATACTGCATGTCTACATAATTCACACTAAACTACACATTGATGCTTTACTAAGTCATTCATTCATTTATGATTTTGTTTCACAAACGTTTTTGAGGGCTTGTTATTATATGCCAGGTACAAAGGTACTGGGAATACAAGATGAATCAGAAGCTTCTAAGGGGCCATACAGGTTAAAAAAACCTGTGATAAGGGCCCTACCAGGGGCACTGAGGTAATGCAGAGAAGAGGTTTTTTACCTGTTCTGCCCAGAGGCAGGGAGCACTTCTTAGAAGAGGAGGTTCTTGAGCTGAGTTGTGGGGAGGCTGAGCTGAATTTCCCCTCCTGAACATGGAGGAATGTCATTCCAAGCAAAGAAAATAACATGCAAATATCTGGAAGCATGAATGAACTCTCAATAAGTTATTCATTTAACGGTGGCTCAGCCTGTAATCCCGCGCCTTGAGAGGCTGAGGTGAGTGGATTGCCTGAGCCCGCGGGTTTGAGACCCACCTGGGCAACTTGGCGAG
>CAUYQG010106056.1:0-23160 GCA_963574415.1 Tarsius wallacei
GCAGCCTCGACCTGCTGGGCTCCAGCGATCCTTCTGCCTCAGCCTTCCGAGTAGCCGGAATTACAGGCACACGCTACCATGCCCGGCTGATTTTTTGATTTATTGTAGAGATGAGGTCCCACCAAGTTGCCCAGGCAGGTCTCGAACCCGCGGGCTTAGGCAATCCACTCACCTCAGCCTCCCAAATCGCGGGATTACAGGCTGAGCCACTGAGCCCGGCTTAAATTTATTTTTTAATCAACAAATAAAAAAGTACATATTTTTCACATACAGT
This sequence comes from Tarsius wallacei, assembly GCA_963574415.1. Taxonomy (NCBI): domain Eukaryota; kingdom Metazoa; phylum Chordata; class Mammalia; order Primates; family Tarsiidae; genus Tarsius; species Tarsius wallacei. The sequence continues at coordinate 275 of CAUYQG010106056.1, forward strand.
GTATTGTTTTGAAATATATATAGTTTGTGGAATGACTCAATCTAGCTAATAAACATATGCATTATTTCTCATACTTATAATTTTTTGTGGTGATAAATCTACTTAAAATCTACTCTCAGCAATTTTCAATAATACCACACATTGTTGTTAACTATAGTCATCATGCTGTTCAGTAGATCGCTTGAATTGACTCCTGTCTACTGAAGTTTTGTATACATTGACCAACATCATTCAAATTCCCCCACTGTTCTTCCAGCCTCTGGTAACCACCATCTTACTCTCTATACTTCTAAGAGTTCAACTTCTTTTAGATTCCGCATATAAGTTAGATCACATGGTATTTGCACTGTGCATCAGTTTTAAGGCACATCATGGTTCATATGTAAAAGATAATACTTCACCATATATCTTTTGACTAAATGTTTGAGTTTGGTTTAGATGTTGCTAGGGGTATTTTATTCATTCTTGAACCTGGAGATTCATTGTTCTTTGTGGGAATGTGAGAAGCCTGACCCATTCTCATAGATTTTAAAATAAAGCTGTTTTAATTTGATCTGCATTTCTCAATTCATGTTTGGTGGTTTTTGAGACAACCAGTAATTTTTAAAAAATGGATACTGTTACCAAATTAAGTTGATAGGCACTGCTTACTCCACATGACTTTTAGAGATTCATAACACATCAGATTATCATATTAAAGGTTATGGAATGCTTAGTGAAAGAGAAGCATATTTAATTTTATTTTAACCTAACTTTCTCTTGTGCTTTGCATAACATCCACTGACATGTCATAAAACATCCTGTTCAGGATTGGAGTATACTCAGATTATTAAAATGATTGTATTTAATGGTAAACTTACAAATAAAAAACCCCCATAAAACTAGAGTTATGTTTATTCCATTCATTGTTTAAAAATATTCATCCAATTTCTCCTCTTTGGATTTGGACATTTGACTCTACAAACAGGCAGATTATTATTTTTATTAAATTGATAAATGAAAATGAACTAAGATTCACACACTAAGTGAATAGCAAATAGCAAATGGTTCATGGCACAGCCTTTGTATAGCTAGCTGCACGCAGTGAGAAAATTAGGTTGTCTTATTCTATGAACTATACAGTAGCTCACACTGTGCTGGGAATTAGCCTAAATTAAATCTAGATCACAGAAAGCTTTATATGCTGTTAGCAAAACGGTAGTTATCAATCCTTTCTCTAATGAGAAGTCAGAATAATTGAAACTGAACTGGACTAATGTGTCTTCAACTCTTTGTGCAATTGGTGAACATAGAAACAGAAAGTCTACAATGACTATTATTTTTACAGCTCAGTAACTCTGCCAAATGTGCATTATGTTGGGAAAAATGGGATGCTATTAAATGCTTTAGGTCCCTTTCAGAGGCTGGAAGAATATTAATTTACCTCCTTTTATGCAGGGACACAATTACACTGAGCCTGAGTTGAGTGGAAACAAGAAGTCCCCACATCCCAATGCTTATTGGAAAACTCTTCATGCTTCTTCTTATTCCCCACTCAGAAATATTTAAGGGCACCACATGCTTAGATAGAACAATGCAATCACAGCAACAAAACATGCTTCTGCTATTTCCCAAATTGCCATTTTCCACTTTTTCATGGTTTCTAAAGTCAGAAGTACTGTGTAGAATTGTGCCTCTAATGTCCTCTCTAAGTTGCTGGCTTTGGAACCCTTATCTTTCCCTGATTTAGTCAGGGAAATGACTAATTTGTAGTAAACTGGTCTGGCGTTAAGATTAATCTCAAACTCCTAAAAGTTGAAGCCGTGTTTTTCTTTCTTGCTCTTGAATGTATTCTCTGAGCATAGAGACTAGAAAATAGAAATGTATTGCTCTATGCGCCTTCTATTCACAATTATTTATTTTCTTTTTTCTTTCTACCATATTTATGAAAAAGTGAACATTGGAATATTGAAGGCTTAGAGAAATTTATAGTGAGATTAAAAGGAGGGGCACGATGATAGATGTGGGGAGTATGTAGGAGCAGAAATGACAAGGATGAGAAGGAGATTTTCCCAGTTATAAATGTGCTTCCAGGAGCTTTTCTGGCATATAAAAAAATATCTGATTGAGGTTGGCAGTTAAAATAAGAAAGCAGCAAGATAGGAAAGGCTAAGCAGAAAATCTTTGTCTAACAATTGTGAAAAAAACTCTTAGACATTAAAATAGACATAGTGGATGCAAAAATAAAGTGAGTATAAAATGGGAGTGAAATAGATGGAGAGTTGATGAGTCCCAATTGGGAAGATTGAAAATATACCAAATTTTTTTAGAAGTCAAAATTCAGAAAAGGTATTTGAGAGTTGGTGATCTTAGAGCTTGAAAAACTCTATTTTAGCTACAGTTTAAAAGTACTTGAGATTAAGGAGATGTCAGCATGTAAAATAAGTAAAGAAAAAAATAATAAAGGACTAGAAATTCATATAAACTTACTGCATCACCTTGAATCCACCAATTAGCAACTAAATTTATTTTTTTTAAATAAAGTTAAATTAATTATAAAACACTATTCCTTTCCCTTTGCAAAGCCCTTTGATTTTAAAATATCAACTCTTCTCTCTCTCTCTCTTTTTTTTTTTTTTTTGAGTTGGAGTCTCACTCTGTCGCCCAGACTGGAGTGCAGTGGCTGCTCCTGGCCACTGCAGTCTCGAGCTGCTGGGCTCCCGTGATCCCTTCACCTCAGCCTTCCAAGTAGCTGGAACTACAGGCGCATGCTACCACGCCCAGCTAATTTTTGATTTATTGTAGAGATGAGGCCAAGTTGCCCAGGCGAGTCTCGAACCCACGGGCTCAGGCAATCTACTCACCTCAGCCTCCCAAAGCGTGGGATCATAGGCTGAGCCACCAAGCCAGGCTCAACTCTTCTCTTTAAGTTTCCAAGCAAAGCAGAAAGTTAGAAGTCTAACAAGAACATGCAGATCTTCCCAAGTCATAAGACGGGTAAACTGAGTGACAGAGCCTCAGGAACAAATAAAACCAGTACAAACAAATTATGATTGTGATGGAAAGATATGCTCAGGAGAAATGCTAAAGGAACACTTGGAGTTAAAGGGCTGAAAAAATGGACCAAGAAATCACTAATGAATGAGTTTTCAGCCAACACATGCCAGATGGAAACCATAAGGCAAGTTACAGTTTCAGATATTTTCTTGAGGAAGAGCTAGATCCATAGACTTCTGAATCAGTTATTTTCTTTAATATTATTACATCTGCCATGCCAAGGAGTTTCAAGGAATTAGAAATGATAATTAGACTTCCAGCTTTCTATAGGTAACGGAAGCTGCTTAAATCAAAATTTCTCAACACCTCCCCCTAAAATCATGCATGCGTGTCAATGAGAAGAGCAAATTAAATTATTTAGAATCAATACCTGTGGCATAGTTAGAACACCAAAACTCCTTCAAATTTCCAATTATGGGTAAGTAGTGAAATAAACACTCAAACACAACTGATTCATTCTCAGAACTTCATCAGACTGCATGGGGGAGTGCTGTGGTTTGAATGTGTCTCCCAAATGAAACTTAATCGCCAAAGCAATAGTGTTGGCAGATGGTTACTGATAGAGGTGATTAGGTCATGAGAGCTCTTCTCTCATGTATAGATTGATGATGTTGTCTTGAGAGTGGGTTAGTTGAGTCTGGGTTTGTTATAAAAGTGAGTTCATGTCGAATGGAGCTAACTGTGGTGCAACAAATAGTCTAGGGGAGTTGGCCAAGACTTGAATGTCAGGAAGACTGCTGCACTCCTTCTGGCTCCCCAAGTGACTCCTTGTTGCTTCTAGGCTAAAAGGAACAGATAGCCTGTTGCTACAAAATGAATTCATACCCAACTTCTTCTTTTTTTGTTTCCTTTTTTTCTTTTGGGGACTACTGGGGCTGCACACAAATGCTACCTGCACACAAAAGCTACCAAGTGCCTAAGGATTGAGAGAGGAGGAAAATCATGGTACTATTCACAATAGCAAAACATGGAACTGACTCAGATGCTCATCGAAAGTGAACTGGAGAAAGAAAATATGATACACATGCATGATGGGAATGCTATGCAGCCATAAAGAACAAAATCATGGCCTTCACAGCAACTTGGATGTGGTTGAAGACCATCATACTAAGTGAACTATCATGGAAACAAAGAACTAAATACTGCATGTTCTTACTCATAAGCAGGCCCTGAACGCTAGTCATACTAGCACAAGAGTGAGATGGCAGATGCTGGGCACTGCTAGGGGAGTGAGGCAGAGAGGTGAAGAGGGACACATGGCAACACAAAAAGTACCTGGCCCATCACTGAGGGAAGAGAGGGTCAGCTAGAAGCCCAGACCTCAGCTGCACACAGCATACTTACATAGCAAATCCTCACTTGTGCTCCATAACTCTAAAATACATACATGCATCCATCCATCCATACATACGTACATAAATCTCCAGTGAGAAGGAGCAGCATTAAATTTTGCAATGGAAAAGCAGTACTCTATGATCCATCCTATTCCTGGTTTTCATAATTTTGTCCCCCTCCAAAAGAAAGGAAATCATGGCACCCTCCCACCTCAACCATATATAATCCTATAACTAATCACATTAAAGGAAGTATGTTCTGGTCACAGAACACGGTGCCAAGACTGCTGGGTTCCATTGAAAAGCCTAGAGGCCTAAACATTGACAATCACTGCTGCTCAAAATGCTACAGGCTATGGACAATAAACTACCTCTGGTTGTTCTGGAAAGTGAGTCTGGCCCCTCTTGTTCTTTCATGTTCTCTTGCCTTTCTGCTTTCTAACATAGGATAATAAAACAAGAGGGCTCTCACCAGATGTGGGCCTGTTGATCTTGAACTTCTCAGCCTCTAGAACTACAAAAATTAAATTTTCTTTCTTTATAAACTACCCAGTCTGTGGTATTCTGTTACAGCAACACAAAATGAATTAAGGCATGGAGTCAGTCAGAGACTGAGCAGAAAATAGAAAAAGTGGATAGAGACCTAATAGTGAAAAGCACATAAAATCACACACATTAAAAAGAGAAATTCTGAGAACAGGACAGAGATCTTGCTGGTCATACTTCTGGTAACTGGTGGATGGAAAGGAAAAAACAAAAAAGTATGGAAGTGTGTAGACCATGAGAAGGAAGTTTTACAAAGGCAACTCTTCTGGATTAGAGTGAGGAGAATTGGAGTGAGAAACATCCTTTGGAGTCTTGTTGGTGAAGGAAAAGAAGAGAGCAAGGAGTGGGAGCTAAAGATCCTACAGAAATAAAAAGACTTACAAAATCAGAGACACAACAGCCATTCCTCACACTCAACACCTGCCAAAAATAATGGCACCGTTAATTCAAGCAACTCCACTGAATCAACAGTACACAATCAACACTTCCAACAATGACTTACATAAACCTGTGACTTTTGTCAGGAAAATGTCAGATAAGCAGAACTGAATGGGACAGAAAACTGCATACAATATCCATACACAATTACTCTCAGAAGAAAACTAAAACTAAAAATGGAAAATTTTGTAACTATAGAATAGTCTTTCTTCAAAACCAGAAATTAATTAAGCAAGAGACAGTAGCACACCCCCACCCCTTAATTAAATAGCTTTAAGTAAGTATCTGGAGATATGAACAAGTGCTTTGAATCAGAAATACAAAATTTTGGACAGAAATGAACAAGAAAGGGAAGATATGAAACAAAAGTTGACTGGACTCAGGAGAAAGATGCAAGAAAATGGCAAAATCATCTTAGAAATAAAAATAAAAGGTAAATTATTTTAAAATAATCTATGAAAAGCTCAAGGAAAAATTGATTTGATTGAAAATCTGGCAAAGTTCAATGAGCAAATAAATGAAAATAGGACAATAAAAATAGATAAAAAAATTTCATTTAAAAGATTAGAGATAAAAAGATAAATAGCATGAACAAAAAAGAACCAATAACTAGACTGCCTGAAGAAGAAAATAAAATTAATATTTAACAGTATAATCAAAGAAAATTTTATGAAAATAGAAGACTTGAATTTAATATTAAAAGAGCTCTACCTTGTACCTGGAATCATGAATAAAGAATGATCACAAATAAAGAGTTTGTTACGTTCTAAAAAATATATTATACTTTAACTATATCACATTCTCTGGTCTTCCTGGTAAACAAACAAACACATACATAAACACAGCACAAAGCAAAAAACAGTCACTTTTGGAGGAAAGAAAATGAAGTTAGTATCAAACTTCCTAAAGCAGGACATAAGACAAGGCAATAATGGTAAAAACATTTTTAAGAAACTTGAGAGAATTAAGGATTTTATATTCAACAAATTTGTTATTTAGTTTAAATTATTTTTTGATTTTAATGTTATTCAGTTTTTAAAGACTGGAATATCACCTTCAAACATACAATACCACTGGGAATTCTGTATTTATGGGCCCTTCCTGGAGAATTTACTTCAGGGTGGTTTCATCCAACCAAGTATTGACTCTCAAACAGTTACAAAGAATGATGTTGAACATTGAATACATTTAATTTTATATCCAAGACTAAGGTGGTGAAAGAAAAGTAATATATAATTATAAAGTAGATATAATGCAACTAAAAAATGGGAAGAGAAGAGTGAAATAAAGTAATAAGTTGAAGAAGGTCATTATCACAGGGGTCCCCAATCTCTGGTCCATGGACTGGTAAGAACTGGGATGCACAGCAGGAGGTGAGAGGCAGGCCAGCAGTGAGCAAAACTTCATCTGTATTTACAGCTACTCCCTGTCACTGGCATTACCATCTGAGCTCCACCTCCTGTCAGATCAGCACTGAAAAGCCTGCTTCCATCCAACATTCTATCTTGCTGAAGCAGGGTTTTCTGCAGTGACAGCAACCAAAACGAGATTACGAGTAGACTGGACATAAGCAACACACTTTGGGTTTCACTGTCTCCCATCACCCCCAATAGGATCATCTAGCTGCAGGAAAATAAGCTCAGGGCTTCCACCGATTCTGCATTATGTTGAGTTGCATCATTATTTCATTAATATTACAATGTAATAGTAATAGAAATAAAATGCACAATAAATGTAATGCTCTTGAATCATCCTGAAATCATCACTGCCTCCCACCCCTCACCATGTTTGTGGAAAAATTATCTTCCATGAAACTGGTCCCTGATACCAAAAAGGTTGGGAACTGATGCATTGTCACATGAGTAATAAGGGTGTATCAGAAGATAAAATTACATTTAACAATCAAATCATTGAAGTCCAGGCAAGGAAACAACTTATGTATATGTATATATTTTTTAGCTTTGTCTATGGAATAAGGTTGGATTCAATGGCAAGTCCTTAACAATGAAACCATCTAGTGCCTGGATCTTAGTCATAATTTTCCTCCTTAAAAGAAGCAGTATTCTTTGAACAATGGATGATTCTGTTTGTGGCAGAAGCAGAGTATAATGTGATCCAGAACATTTTGATTTTCCAGAAAGCTGGAAACCAATACTCCTGTTCTAAGTAAAGAATATGGGGCAAAATTATATTTAAATTAGGATAGCGGTTCTCTTGAAGGAGCTCAGAAGGCTAAGTTTTAGTCAAGTGGAATATCGAAATAGTGGCATTCATATATTAAAAATCTGTCTACTATTAAAATGGGACAAAAAAGATTTTAAGATCTTGTATAAGTAAATTGTGCTAACTGTATGCTAACCAGGCTTGAAAAATAAGACATACCTTACTTCCCTTGTTAAAATGTTAAAAATGTTAAAATATTGGGAAACTCAAAAATAAAATTATTTCATGATTTACTAATTATCAGTGCTTTTAATGCACTGTCAGTGCTCTTCTAAGCATTTTCATGTTTGTCTTTTTAAATTTTTTCATTGCCCTGGGAAGATGAACTTTTTATAGATGGCAAAACTTATTAAGAGAATTTGAGAAGTTAGCCCATGTATTCCTAAAGTCCACATCACTGTTTCTTGATCTGCCATTTGTCCAAGTTAACCATTTTAAGGGAACTTCCAAGTCATTAGCTTATCTGGTCATCACAACACTCTGTGAGCTAGTCACATCATGAACTGTTTATGACCCCTGTTTCACAAGCAAGAAAACAGAGGCTCACAAATGTTAAATATCATGATCAAATTCATGGCAAGGGCAGCATTTGGATTTAAGATTTCTGAATCCTACTCAGTACTTTTTCACAATAGCATGCTGCCAAGTAACTGCAATCTTGAGAAAGTTTTGAAAAAATTGAAATGAAATTTTGTACTGGTGAATCAAGATTGTATTTATATGCGCTTTCAGGAAGAAATGCTAAAGAAACTTTTGGAGACCAGGGCAGGTGAAATAGTGGCTCCCCCAAAATGTTCGCATTTTGATCCCCAGAACCTGGGAGCATGTTAGATTGCATGGCAAAGGGAAATTGAAATTGCAGATGAGAATAAGATTACTAATCAGCTGACCTTAAAATAGGAGACTATCCTGGATTTTTCCAGTGGGCCCATTAAATCACAGGGGTCCTAAAAGAAGAAGTGGCAAGTAGAAGAGTCAGATTTAGAGAAGGCCATGGGATGATGGAAACAAGGTCAGAGTGTCGCTATGTAAGAAGGACTTGCTGGCTTTTAAGATGGGGAGGAAGGAGGCCAAGGGCCAAGCAATGCAGACTTCTGGCAGCTAGAAAAGGCAAAGATACGGATTCTCTCCCAGAGCTTTCAGAAGAATAGCAGCTTTCCCAACTCCCTGATGTTAGCCTAATGAGACCTGCATTAAATTTCAATACTCCAGAATCGTGAGATAACAAATTTGTGGGATTTTTTTAGCCAGTAAGTTTGATATAATTTGTTACAGCAGCAACAGAAACTAAAGCAGAGAGAAAGGCTTGAAAAGAGAAGAAAGAAAGTAGACAAATAGTTATTTTGGGTCAGTTCTCATGAAATGGAAATGGATGGATATACTGATGCCATAGATTTTGAGAAATCTAGGAAATAATAACATGTTTGAGGTTAGAAGTTAAAATATCCGATTGGGGAATTATATAACATTATCTAAGCTAGGAAGGTATAACTTGGTCATAACTCTTCTCCATATGTAAAAATTTCTCATTTGTTCTCTCATGTTTTTGAGAAGAATCAAACCTTTGTAAAGAAATATTGTATTTAAAAAAAACATGGGAACAAAATTCTGTTTAAATTAAAATTAACTAAGAAAAACATTTTTTTAAGGGCATAGAAGGGCAAGGGACTTTGTCTGATCTCACCTTTCTTCTCAGTACTTCTGACCTGCTGTGCCTACTGAGTCATAGAAGACTGTTGAGCATTCTCTTGTGTGTCAGTTTGAAAGAGAGCAAGAACAAATGCATGCTGTGTCAAAATTTTACTAAATTATTTTCAGAAAAACTTTAGAGGCATAAGCACATGCAAAAAAAACAAAAGAAAGAAAAGATATTTAAAAGTCATTCATTGGTGCTGATTGCCAGATACGATTATGTTAGGCTGATCTGCATGGCTTCGGTATAACTAAGCATAATTATTTGGAAATGAGTAGGGGATTAATGACAAAGTCTCTCATTTCACTTTTCTGACACATCTTACAATGTATGTTTTTCCTTCTCTACTGTTAAATCTTTCTATTAAGGGTTTTACGTCTAAAGGAATATATTGCAATTTTGGATATAACCTTTTAAAAAAATATTGCCATAGTGGTCATAATATATTTCCATTTTCAAATACACTTGTGGAAACAAAACAAGTTAGTTTTGCCAAAGGTGGAAAAATTACAATATTTTAGTCATACTTGTATCTAGACATTATTTTCTTTGGGAAAGTTTTTAGACTCCTAAACTCTAATGATTGCAATGACTGAACTAATAATGAGGCAGCTTGCTATAATATGGATTCAGCAGAAATATCAAGGCAGATTAAACCTTTGGCCCACCATTATTATTATAAAAGAACAATTATCCTAAACAGAACGGAATATGCCAGAAAAACAAATAGATCTGACAAATAGATAGGGCCATAATTGATTATCTTGAATTCTCACTCATTTCATTTATTTAATTCAAGCTGTGTTGTGGATGATTGTGAATGTCAGATTGAGTAGTTTCATCTTCACTGTGCTGTGTTGATAAGCTATTGCAAATCTGTGCTTTCATTTGGAGAAGTTCGGTGATACACCAAAACCACTGGAGAATTAGTTTGTAGAATTTGCAAATTCTAGTCCACTCTTCAGAATCATGCCACTGCCAACAACTTTATCTAATTCATATGAAACTGCAACTCAAGTAATATTCTTTGTGGTTACCCTAGGCCCCAGTACATCAACCTGAACAGAAATGAATTGTAACTTCATGAGAAGGTATGTGTAAACAAATGCTCTTTGGCAAGCCTGGGAAATGGATCATTTTGTGCTGTAGCAGAGGCCTGATTTATGAACTCTCTGGATTTATACAAACATCTTCTTTCCAGTCCTTTGTATGAACGTGCACTATAGCTGCAGAAGAAGCTGGGTGTAATTCATCAGAAACAGGAAAACATGAGCTATGCTTTGGGCCTCTCAGGGGACTGAATACTAGTTTCCTAGTATAACTGAAAATATTAGGGCTTTTATTTTCTTCTTAATTGCAACCTGTGATCTGAATAAGGCTACAATAAAACTTTAGTGATTATCCATCTCAAGTGAGTCTAGTTAACTTACATTCAATGTCATATTCTTAAATCATAGTTTCATTATATCTACAGCTAGGTTCTCTGGAGGAGTCCTTCCACTCATCCAAGGCTAATTTCTCCATTATTGTTCTACATCACATCCCCTCTCACACTTCGACTTTACTTCAATAATTATCCTCTTGGTTTTTCTAGTTAGCATATAAATAGGCTCAGGTTAATCCTATCTTTAGAAAGAAAAATAAAGTCAAAACTTTTGCTGGACTTAATGACTTTTTATGGATACTTTTCTTTCTTTCTGAGTTGTGAATGTTATACCTGGGCCTCACACTTGAAGGTCTGCAGGGACCAGGCTGTTGATGGGAAAGAGAGATGTGAAGCCTAGGGCAACAGTGGAAAATTGGTCTGTATCCATCAGCCCCAGCCATCGCTGATTCCTGACATAAAAAACACAAATCCAGATCCAGCTAGAAACCTGAGTTTTATCAAAAAAAATAGCTTAAGTGTTAAATGAAATTGACTAACTAATAAAACCAAACCAAGACAGAACTCAAACACTTTGCATTTCTGTTAAAAAAATTGTTTTAGGTTGAATTCAGTCCATCACTTGCTAGTTTGAAGTCTTTGGAATATTACCACTGTCCATATTTTCTCTCCTTTTCCTAATATTTCAGCCCATTCCACTATAGCTCTTCATAAATTTAACAGTAAATAAAACCTCATATAAACAAAGCTGCTCCTACTAAGCTCTCTTATGAGCACCTGAGTATCCAAGTCAATGGTTAGTTGCCTCTGTGTGGTGTTTCATGTACCAGATCCCTCATTTTTGTTTCAGGCATAATTATGTGCACTGATGGCTCAGTCTTTTCAGTGTCTCTTTCATTGAAAGTACCTTCTTATTATCCTTTGCAAACTCCTTTTCATCTGCATTTCTTTAAATATTGATGTTCATCAAAATTTTCATCATCTAGGATGCAGAGAAAAGGGAATGCTCCTACACCATTAATGGGAATGTAAGCCAATTAAAAACTTGTGGAAAGCAGTTTGGAGTTTTCTCAAAGAACTAAAAATAGACATTGCTCAACCCAGCGATCCCACTACTGAGTACATACCCAAAGGAGCACAAATTACTCTATCAAAGAGACACTTGTATAAAGTCCATCAAAGAATTTGGTGACCACGTAACCAACTTACGAAAGATGGGAACTTCCAAATCTGGCATGGCAGAATATCTCTCTGACAAGCACAATCTGGGAAAAAATGATGGCTACTAAGCCTTGGCCTTATTTCCCCATAACCACTGGGTGACTTTCCTGGTCACCAAGGCAGTGCATGCATGTTGGGATTTCCTTTACCTTTTCTATAGGTTGCACCTAAACAATCACTTCAGTTCTTTGATTTGTACCCTTTCTTCAAATAAAAACATTTGGTACCCCCCCCCAAAAAAAACAACCTGTACATGTATGTTTATCACAGCACTATCCACAATAGCAAAAAGATGGAACCAACCTAGTTCCTGTCGATGGTGGAAAGGATACAGAATATGTGGTATAGATATACCATGGAATACTATGCAGTCATAAAAAGAATGAAATCATGTCCTTTGTAGCAACATGCATGCAGCTAGAGACCATCATCCTGATTGAATTATCACAGAAAGAGAAAACTGAATACCATATGATCTCCCTGATACAGGGGAGCTAAGTACTGTACACACACAAACACAAGGATGGAAACAACAGACACTGGGATACCCCTAAGGGGGAGAAGGGAGAGGACTGAAAATTACCCATTGGGTACCATGTCCACCACCTGGGTGACGGGCTCAATAGAAGCCCAAGCCTCATCATCAGGCAATATTCCTGTGTAACAAACCTGCACTTGCACCTTCTGAATCAAAATAGAAAAAAAAAAACTATAGATCCCTTTAAAGATAGAATATTGCCAGTTTGCTGATTATCAGATGATATTTGGCTCTCTAATTTCTATTATTTTTTATCCACTGGAAATAATAAATAGATGATAGATTGCTATAAAACTGTACTTCCTTCTAAAATGAAGGCTAAAAACATTTATAAATAATTATGAATATACAATTGTGAACTAGAATGAATACTTTTTTTTCTGAAATTAAAAAAAAATCCATCATTAGTCTTCCTCCTCCTCTTCCCTCTCTTCTCCTTACTCTTAATGCTACTTTATGGAATTAATTCTGACTGGTGTCATCTAATCCTATTACTGCACTTCTACTTGTATAAAGTGACTTTAAATGTGTATTTCCAGATCATATTTCCTTTCTTAGTTTCTAAATTTATAGAATAGACATCTATATTTAGACATTCTGCTAGCAGCTTTTGCTCAACTACATACATTTTTCTCTTCTAAATTTGAGTTACTAGCTGTGAGGTTTTGTCTAGGGTTGAAGGATTTTGCAGGAGTGAAGGCTTTCAGTGCTGGTACTGGAACAGTCTTAGGCAAAATGGAATGATATTCACTCTACTCCTTTTCTGCCTTGCTCCTTTTTCCTCTTTTTAAATTCATTTTAATGAATCTAAAATGTCAGTTCCCCAAATCAGAGAATAGGAAATCATCCTAGACCTGTATTCTCAAAATGTGGTCCTTCAGAACCCCTGGAGTGTTTATTAAAAATGAAAGATTTTAAACACAACTCCCTTTCTATACCATTTTTTTTTAGACTGGAAAATATCATTTATTTAGAAAGTAAATTAGAGAGAGAGAGAGAGAGAGAGAGAATGAAGATTCACCTCCCCAAGGTAGGGGAAGGGGCCAAAACTAGGAAACATGGCTGTCATAGCTCAGAGAGCCATGTGGACACACCAGAGTTTAACAAAGCAATGACCCATCCTATACCAATTTAAACAAAACATCTGAAAACGAGACATTTGGTCTTTCATTTTAACGAGTTTCCCAGGAAACTTATTAAACTTAGGTTTTAAAATCCCTGTTCTAGTCCTTTTCCTCCCTTATCCTGCCCTCTCAATGAATCATAGGATTGCCACCAATCTGACTGTAAATCTCTTTCTTCCACCCCGATTTTTATACATGCCTCCTAGATCAGGTTTTCGTCATTTTAATTTTATATTGGGTAATTGCCTTCTAGTTCATTGCCCCAATTCTAGTCCATCCTTAGAAACATCCTCCACAAAGGAAACATCTTCCACCATACTGCTCTCATCATTATTTTAAAGTGCAAATCTGAAATGTACTAAAATCTCTCAGTCATTCCTTATATCTCCTATACTTGAAGTTAAACACATTTTTTTGCATTGTATATAAACCTATTTTGGAGTTTGTTTCTCACCTACATGTATCACAATGCTTGTATACATTTCCATGTGTGTCTGGGTACCATTATCAATCTATGTGTTTTGGGGAATTGGATGAAATTGACGCTACCTCAAGACCCAGGCATGGTCAATCAGATCATAACTTTCTCAAAGCAGTACGCTTGCAAAGGCATGTCACATGATTCAAGTCCCTTTGGCCTAACCACAGACAATCCCAGAGTACTGCATCATGAGCAAAAAAGAAGCTCTCTAGACACATGGTCTTGAACCTGAAATGTGGACCTCAAGCCACTATGAGTTTTTACTTAAGAATAAAACATGGAGGGAAAAAAGCCAAAAAATAGTCCTTGATTTCCTGGACTTTTCGAAGTTGAATTGAATTATGGTAGAAATGTGTAGTATGATATTCTCTCCAAAGATGGCGTTCATCAAATGAATGCTAGTGTCACCATGCGACTGGCAGGACAGTCCAAGAAGATGACAGAAGCATGATTGTCGTTCAAGGAGCGCAAGACAATTTTGAAGTGAAATTTAAAATTTTAGAACATTGTAGAAGTACGACTATAAGGGAGGCATGAGTATGCAACAGAACCTCCAACACATCTAATAATTGCATACGTTCATGATAACAATGAGATGCATGGTTCTGTGTATATGATGTGCACAAGGGAAGATCCAGGAAGCCTCATACAGCAACAAGTTCTGCAATAGTTTGCCATAATCAAAAGTGTCTGGATGCTGAGGGCAACCACTTTGAGCACCTCTTTAACTGCAGAAGTCAAATGTGACTTGTATTCATCTTTTGTTATTTGTATATATTGAGTATTACAATTTTAATACAGTTTTTTCCTTTCTTAAAATGTGGTTTTTTTTTTTTTGGCACCCTCTGTAGATCTCAGATTCAAACCAATATTGCTAAACTTAGGAGACCAGGACTCTGTAAACTAACTTCTGTGGCATTTTTTCCCCAGACATTTCTTGTTTTTGATGGCCTTGACAGTTTTAAAGAGTACTGGGCACGCTTTTTTTTTGGTATGACATTCCTCTGTTGGAATTTCTTTGATGTATTTCTCATGATTAAGCTGTAGTTATGGGATTTTAGGAGGAAAACCACAGAGGCAAAATGCTATTTTCATCACATCACATCAAACGTATGTATTAACTGCATGACTTAACACTGTGAATGTTAACCTTGATTGTCGAACTGAGGTGGTGCTTGTCAGATTTCTCCACTGAAAAGTTACTCTCTTTCTCTCCCCTCAATCCAGTCCCTCTTTTACTGTGCTCTTTGGAAGGAAGTCACTATAAATAGCACACATTTAAGAATAGGGAATTTTTACTCCCTCCTTGAGGGAATATTGTAGACATATATTATTTGAAATTCTTCTGAAAGGAGAACTATCTTTTCTCCCTTAATTATTTATTTACTCAATCATTTATATCATTATGGACTCATGGATATTTATTTTGTACCTTGAGTTATAATCTAATACTATGTTATTTTGTCACTCAAATTGTTCCAGTTTTGGCCACTGCGAACCTCTTTGGTTTACTCCTGTATCCTTTTGACATACTTTCAATCAAGTAGGTTTTTGTTGTTGTTTTTGTTGAACCTTCCTTACTTTCTGGCTCCACGAAATGATTTAGACTCATCTTGTATAATTCCTGCTCCAGTCCTCAAGTTATCCATTTCTCTAAGAAGCCGTGGTTCCTTTTATTGGGTATTAAAAACCATCTGGGTACTTGATGGGCTTGTTGTTGCTGAGGTGTTCCTGCTTCTAGACCTTCTCAGATGACACAGCACAGAAACATGTATGTGTACACTAACCTGTGTATAGTCACATACTTATAGTTATTCTATATATAACCATATGTATCTAAATTAAGGTGAACATGGGTTCTTACTGATGTCTCCAACTTCAATCCATTATTGTGTGAATCCTTCTAGCCTTTTCCCCTTGCTTCTCTGTAAATCCCCCCTCAACTGTGAGAAACCTGACTCCCACTGATATATAGGATCAAGCAGTATCAGAATTGTTAACCTGTGCCCTGATTTGCTTCTAGCCCCAGTGCACTGTGCCACTCAGATGTCTAACTCAGATATTCTGGAGGCTCTCCTTCAGGATTCTGGGCTCACTTTTTTTCTACCAGCTTTAGGGATGGTTGACCTGTCCTGAAATTACCAATATCTGGGTAGACGCAGCATCCTCCTTCACTGCCTACCTCAGAGTAACCATTTCCCTGTAATGAATGCTTTCTGTTTGATATACCTCTATGGTTTTCGTTTTTGTGTCTGCATGTCTGCACCCTGACTGATCTTTGAGCTAACAGTCCTTTTTTGGCTTAAGCCAGTTTGGGTTATTTTTTGTGTCCTGTGGCCACAGAAGTATTAAATAATATACCACATGATTCTTTTTGCCTAGAATGCTCTTGTTTTCTCTGCCCATGTGGAATATTGTCAATAATCTCCCGAGACTCATTCTAAGTGTTATGTTTTCTGAGAATCCCTCTCTAAATATGGCCATACCCTGGCCTTGCACAGATCCCATTGCATCCTTTCAGTCAGAGTTATGTATTTCCTTCTCTGCCTTCTTAGGATGTTTTCTGAATACCGAAATTTCATATTATATGAGAATGCATTAGACATTAAATAAATTTTATAATAGCGTACACCTTTTTTTGGTTTGCAATCCCTTAATGACTTTAAATTATTGTGATTTTTAAAGTGGCCCAAAGTACTGAGGCATTTGTACATCTTACTTAGTAGAGATATAGTTTTCCTGAACATATACTTCATAGAGCGTGTTCAACTCACTGCTTAACTGGAAAAAAATGTTTCTAAAGAAGGTCAAAATTATGGGCTTTGCAGCAACTTGAATGGATTTAGAGTCGATCATACTCAGTGATCTATCACAGAAAAAAAGAACTGAGCACCACATATTGTCACTCATAAGTGGACCTTGAACATTTTTAATAATACTATGAGAAAGGGATTGGCAGTAGTGGGACACTGCTAGGGGAAGGGGGAGGGACACATAGCATCAATAAGAGTACCTGATCCTAAACCAGCCTAAGTGAGGACCAGTGGTAGTCCTGAACTTCCCCTGCACTTGGACCACTTATGTACTTAATTCTGACTTGTACCTCACATATTTAAAATAAAATATAAAAAGATAAAGGAATGTTTCTAGTGTATCTTTTTTAGTCAGAGTAAGCTGCAGTGTCTCAAAATTTATATTGAATTTTTTTCACAGATACAAAGTATTTGTGTTACCAAAATTTAGAATTCTGCCTTTTGGTAGATTTCATCTTATATTATTTTCCCAAAGACTTCTGCTAAATCCAATAATAAGAGCATAAGTTATATGATTTCACTTCCTTTGACTTAACATATACCCTGGATTTTTTATATCTCATTTTAATCTACAATTTATTTCAAAGAACCCTAAAGCCAACAGGTTTGCTGCTTAAAATTCCCTCTGGGGGAAAAAAATCTGTTGAACGTTATTTGCTACACTATGTGAGCTTTCAACCACTCTGCTGTTTGTAGGTTTGCGTTTCAAGAGGCCAAGCATAATGCATTTGATCCTGCACTGTGAATGTATTGAGAGGCATTTTATTAAAAGCTTGATCACACATGATTCTTTACATCACTAAGGAAATCTATTGAGACAGAAGCTATTGGCAAGGGTATATAAAATTTTTTTCTTTCTTTTCTTTTTTAAATTAAAAGATTATATAATTATAAAAAAATTGCTGTCAAATATCAGTATGAGATCTCTCAGATTTTATAAATGTAGACTGAATTTGAAATATAAGTCTTCAAATCCTGATGGTGTTTCAATGGCTCTGAAATTCTGTTGAAATGTCTTGGGATTGCCTTCTGCAAAGACTCTCAAGAATTTTATCACTAGATTTTATCTCCATAGAGAAGAGCTTTTAAAATTGTTCCAGATATACTTGTACTAGTGACACCATTAATTCATTTTTTAGTTTTCTGAGTGCCAAGTACCACATAGGCACTGATGATAGATATATTGAAGAGGAATTTCATCATGGTATGGAAGTACAGTGACAATGACAATGATACTGCACAGGATGTTTAAGGAGCACTGTGTCAGGACAGCTCAGTCTTGTTTCTGGGAAAGAAACAAGAAGGAAGACAGAGTATTTACAAAAGCATTAATACCAGGTTATGAAATCTCAGGCTCCTTAAACATTATTTTGCCCAGCTAGAAACTTCAAGGGTATAGCCAGGAATGAAAGAGGAGGAAGAATCTCACACTACGGAAAATTTCATACTGTGCAGTGCAATGTTCATGCCCTGCTAACCCCAGTAGGGTCAGATTGTTCTGAAAACCCTATGGCTCTTCACTGCATAAAGCCATCATGAAATGCTGCTGCCCTTTTCAAGGTGTTTTTCTGCTGCGGGCTGGTTTTGTTCATCTGGCAATAGGCAGCCACGGTCAACATTTAACTTGTTACTAGTGAATAATTCGGCACCACCAAATTTCACAGTTCTGCTGAAACTTCTACCACTACAATCTACTAGAAAGTCTAAAATGCCCATTTCGAAGATAAAGATAGGGTTTACTCACATATTATGTACTTTGAGGTTAGCTTCGTTTGGAATTTTCATGCGATTTCAGCACAATATCATATTTTTAAAACTTTATTTTATTTTTAATTGACAAATAATAATTGTATATATTTATGGGACACAATGTGATGTTTCAATACAAACATAAATTGTGAAATGACCAAAATAGACCAAGTAGCCTATCAATCACCTTAAATATTTACTAGTGAGAGTAATAATATGGTATGCTCTGGCATATTATTTCCAGACTTCTGTATTTCACAGTCTAGTACAATGAAAAAAAAAAAAAAGAAATAAGTCGGCTTGATAATTTTTAAACTTTGACTAATAGGACGTGAAAAACACTTCCCATCTATTCTTACCACTGCCTCATTATAGAAAACATTTTATCCTGGAAAAGAACATAATCTCTGAATTTAAAAATAGAAATATATTCCACTTTATGAAAAACTCTCATATTATACCAATTTTCCTAATATTGCTGCAAATTTTGGAGATTTTTATACCACTGAATACTGGCCTATATACCTAAGGTAAGGAATGGGTTTCTGACTCAGGTGATGTGGGTTTGTATCTCAGCTGTGTTACTTTCTAGTTGTATAAATGTTGTTAATGTATTTAACTTTTTGAACCTAGTTTTTTTTTAACCTATAAAAAAAGGAATCACCATCTGCTTTACCTCCAGCATAAGGTTACTGGAAACACTAACAAGGCTAATGTACGTGAAAACTGTCTCTCAATGAATAAATATCATAAAATATAAATTTTGAAAATTCTATTAATGACCCTTAGGGAAGTTATAAATATCATTCCTTCCCTTTCAAAGGAAGAGAAAGAAAAGAAGAGGACAAATACTATATTTAAGTAACAGGGGTAGCTGCTTTTCATTTCTTTTAATCATCACAATAAAGCCCCAAATTGCATGTTTTATCAACATTTTACAGCTAAAAAAACAAAAAAAGCAAAAACAAAACTCATGAAGCTCAGAGAATTAAACAAGTTGCCCCAAACACAGTTAATGAAAAGTAAAATTAGATTTTCAAAGTCCAAAGCCTGTCTAGCTTTCACTATTTAATGCTCCTCTCCAAGAGAATAATCAGCATACTTTGCTTTGTCAAACTATATAATCATTATTTTTTCTCTCTCGGAAGTATGAAATGCTAATTTTGGGGTTAGTATATAGCAAGTAAGACTACAGTCAAGGACAAATTCTGTCAGTGTAGTTTATCCTTTAGGCATTAAAGCCCTGGATTATGTAAAAAAAAAAAACCTTCCCTTTTATTATAATTAACTGTCAAATTAACTTCCATGATGAATAATTTAACACAATTATTCACATGTACTTTAGGAAAATTCTTGCAGTGAAAATTAGACAAAACCATGACATTTAAAATATAATTTCCACAACTTTTTTGAGTTAAAATAAAGTGATAATACAGTCTTAGAAACCAGTCACATACTTTTAAGTTTTGGAACCATTTTAAAAATGACACTCTATATTACCAAGTGTAAGAATGGCATATGAAACTAAATTGAATTCTTTAAGTGCATCCATGTGCTGTTATTTCATACTTCTAAGGATGAAGGTAATATATTTTAGGTCAGATTCACAAAGACTTGTGATTTTTCTCAAATGATTTTCTCTTTTGCAATATATAAAGAATTTTAAGTTATGAGAAGATGCACCTTGTTCCTATACATTTAAGAAATACAATGATTGAATTTTATCCAGTTTCAATAATTTGAAAATCAACTGTTTTAGTCTCAAATTAGTCTCCAAACTATGTATACATTTGGTAAATTTTAGACTTTTAAGATACTGTCTATACTTATGCTATGCTGAAATGGGACATAAAATGAAAAGTGAGTGGAAATAGAGAATGGAAACCAAGTTTTCCCTGTAAAATAGTATATATTTTTGTGTGTGTCTGTTGTGTACTTCCAGGAAATCTCACAAAGAGAATTCTTCTTATTTCTTTTGCATCCATTTTTTTTAGTATCTAGTACAATGCATGATACAGAGTGAACACCAGGTAACTGTCTATATCACGAACACATCCTGGTCTTTGGCATTGTGGAAATTCTTTTCTGTGACTAACTGAAGTTTCAATTTTGTTAGAGTTCAGCTTTTAAAAAAGTCGGCTATATAGAATTGAAAAGAAAATAAAGGTAAGGCAAGTGAAATGGTGATTTATCAGTGTTTATGTCTCTTTGCCCTGGGCAATCCTCGTACTTGGTTTTTAACAGAAAAGAGCAATCAAATGTGTGTTAGGTATTAACCTATTAGGTATCCACTGTGGCCTCCAGAGCTTCACTGGTAGTGTTAGGCTGAGATATACTCCTTGTGTAAAATGTTGGGATACACCTTTATTTTGTAAAAATGGCAAATATCAATGTGCTTCTTTTCTTTCCTGTCTTAACCCACATATGTGGGTTCTGAAAAATCATTACTAAGCTATATTTGCTGCCTAGTATGGTTTCTGGGAAGTCAGAACAGAGGATCAGAGATAAGTAACAAGCAATTTCATTCTTTACTTCCCACTGAGCTTTGCTATTGCAGCTGAAATGGTATGTGACCTCTGCATTGCCAGTCACAGCAGGGTAACTTTAAAGGACAAGGAATTTGGCTGGAGTTAACACTTCAACCCTTGAACATTCAGGTTATTTTTGATATAAGACCAAGTATACACAAGTGTTATTGGCTGAGCAAAGAGTGAATTTTTCCCCCTCTGTCTTTTACAGTTCAACTATGAAATTTATTCTTTGTGCAAAAGTGCTGTCTTAAAGTAGTATTGCCTCAATTTATCCACCTTTTCTCTGTAAATAATTTCTTTATGGCTGTACCAACAAGTCAGAACAACTTTGTTATTTCTGTTAGATGTACTTGGCTTATATTTTACGGGTGTCTTGTAGGTGAGAACAATGTGTTCTCTGTTACAAATATCAACAAAGTCTGCATTGTATTCCTTACTTTTTAGGTACTTGTGAAATATCAGAAAGGTAACTTTGATTTTTATGCCTCTGTACTTGAACAATACCAAACATTACCCTCTATTTTAAGTAATGCTATTTATATATTACACTGTAATAAATAAAATCAACAGCAGCTAATAGTTTCTGATCATGTTCTCTATGTCAAGCACTGTGTTTTTGCACATACATCACTGAGCACGCTATTGACATACAGATTCTGATTTAGTAGGTCTGCTGAAAGTCTGACAATCTGCATTTTTTTTTTTTTTTGAGTTGGAGTCTCACTCTGTTGCTCAGACTGGAGAGTAGTGGCACGATCACAGCACACCATAGCCTTGACCTCCTGGGCTCAGGTGACCCTTCTACCTCAGCCTCTTGAATAGCGGGACTACAAGCTCGCACCACCATGCTTGAATAATTAAAACAATTTTTCTTTTTTTTGGTAGAGATGAGGTCTTGCTATGTTACCCAGGTTGGTCTCAAATTTCTGGCCTCAAGTGATCCTCGAGCCACTATACCTGGCAAGAATCTACACATCTAACAAGTGCTGAGGTAATGCCCTTGTTGCTGTTTCAGAACCACATAACAGTCATATAAAGTAGATGTGCATTTTTTGGAGGAGGAAATTGAAACTTGGAGAGATTAAGTAACTTTCTCATCATCATATAGTTAGATTTTGGCTGCAATTAGAGCTGGCACTCAAAACAATTTCTATTTGTTGCTGAAGTTCATTCTTAACCAGGGCCTTAAAAACTTACCTATGGGAAACTACCTGCTTTTCTCCCCCCAATCTATTGCAGACCAATGATTTGATAAAGTACAATATAAACAAAGTGCCAAAAAAGTTAAACGAAGACTGTATGATTTATTTTTCAGTTCAAAGACAGAAAAGTACACTGTCAAGTTCATAAAGGTTTCTAAGCATTTACTCTGAATTTCCATGTTACTTCATTGCAGATCAGTAATAATGCAAAAACCAGCACAGGTCCATGGACCCCACTTCAAGGAGTCTTGCTCTAAGCCACTAAGATGGTCCAGAAACAGGATTGTTAATGAGTTTTTCAACTCAAGTGAATGACATTGGTTTCTTTTAATATTAAAAAAATGTAACCTTACTTACATTTGACATACAAACTTGGTAAGAAAAAAATAGAAAATACCAGTAAGAAAAACTGAAAATAAAACTTAATTCTGTCTCATGGATTTTTAAATGAAACTTTACAGATGAGGCTTAGGTTATAAGAAGACCTTTGCTTTAATACGTAAAATGAATTGACCTGTTCACCTTGCCTCCAATTATTTAAATAAAATTGTTACCTTTTAACAAGTGATAGCT